>WPIO01000011.1:1615000-1617500 GCA_009760855.2 Cristatella mucedo
GCCGCCCGCTTTTCGGAATCTAATCGTTTTCCCACACCTCGTACAAACCTCAAATCCTTTCAAGACTTTTTTTTCTCAAGTGCTTTTAGTTCGCACGCTCCCAAAGCCTGGAATTCACTCCCGACTTGCGTCACAACATCCCCTGATACTATCGATCACCGAGTCCTTCTTGGACGCCTTTTATCTCGCCTGGGCATCCCCTGACTTTACCACATCACGACATCCCCTGACTTTACCAAATTTAAAAAGAAATTAAAAACGCATCTATATTGCATGATATTACTCACCATTCAATCGCGGTTCCCTTTGCAGCAAATGTAAAGGGCCTAGAAAAAGATTGAGTTCTCTGAGGGTGCTTTATCAAGTGCATTATTTATTATTATTATTATTATTTAGGGCAGCATTTAGTGAATCCCTGTGATTCGTCCTTTGTGTGCTTATGCAAGCTGACACTGTGCATGCTGCCACTAGCCATATTAGCATGCTAACCCTGTGCATGTCACTTCTAACCATGTTATGTTTGTTGTCATTGAGCATGCCATCACTAACCATTTAATCATGCTACCCTTGCAGCATACGTGAAGTGTCCAGGAACAGTTCAAGTTCTCTGAGGATACTATGCAAATGTATTTTTTATCTTATTATTGATCTGTAACTCCACAAAGCCTCGGAGACTATGTGGGTGTTACGAAGAAGAGTTTTCTATAGCACACTCAAAGCCAAGCAGCTTTCGGTACCGCTGCAGTTGCCAACAGACTTTATCTCATGCACCAACGAGAGAGTGAGAAGCATAGCTGAGTCAGGAGAGCAGTTTAGGTAGTGAGTGGCATGCAAGTAGCAGCTCAGGGCGGCTGGAAACAATATGGCAAAGTCGGCAGTAGGAGAGTAGTTATTGCTGTTCAAGAATTGTGGAGCTGAGCTCCGCAGTCAAAAAGCTTTTGTCATCAGTGGTCTATAAGAGGAGGAATGGAACAGCTAACTTACTGTCCATAGAGGACCTGAGGGTCGGTGAGCCGTGATGGCACACTAGGTAAGGCGGCTGCTTTCACGACCTCGGTCCGGAGGTCGTGGGTTCGATTCCTGCAGTGGGCGATTCTTTATCGCCACTGCAAGCGGCGGTGATAGCCGTAAAGGCTCTTCTGTCGCTATACAAAAACAGGCTGTTTAATCAGCTAGGATTTATTTATTTTAGGGCACGAGGAGGCTGAAGCTGGCGAAGCAGCAGTTCACCGAGGCCTGAAGGCCTTGTGGGTCAGTGTAAGAATTTTGCTCTGTATCGGTTGATCAGCCGACAGCCATCCAAGCTCTTTCAGCAATGGAGACACGTGGTCAAACCTCGAGGACAAAAGGAAGCAAGCTCCAGGCTCAAGGGATTTGCATTTATATATCAATGGGATTCGAAGCCGCCGAAGGGCAAGGGCAATGTAACACCTGTCCATCAATCAAATCAGCCGTCTGCTACTAAGTCTGCCGATCAACGACCTGCTCAGTCTCAGTGTTCAATCCATGGGCTTGGCATCCTAGATAGGCACGAAAAGTGAAGAGGGGGAACTGTAGCAGGGTGCAATGCCGCCGGAAGGCGAGCTCGGCCGTGGGTCGGGCTAACATAAGTCTGGAGTGCCGCATACCTTGTACGAGTGCTAGCGCTCGATTGCACAGGACTGGCGTCTTCCGGATGATTGCAGTTGATCGGGTCCGATGTAAAGCTATTAGCTACCTGAAAAATTTGGTTCGTAGGTCTGATAGCGATTGCATGTTGTGCAGCGTCGTGCTTAGAGTGCACGTTGCAAAATTCACGGCATTCTGTTTACTGGTTTTCGATATACGGTGCAGCAAAGTGCAATTCCGATCTGTGGACAGGCCTGCATGTGGGGGGGGGGGGGTTGGGTTGTCCAGGGACAAAGGCGGAACTCTCATGGCAATTTCTTGGATCATTTCTGGCAGTCAGCTTTCGAAGGCAAGGTGCAATCCTTGTCCATGGAAGGCCTGGAAGGGTCCACTTCCGGTCCGCGGACAGAGCCACACAATTGCCGCACTGTAGCTCGAGTGAAACGTCGTGAAACTCCAAAGATTTGCTCCAGCACAGAGCTGGATAGAGGGCAATCGCCAGCCAATCGGCAATATTGGTGAGCGGCTTCAGGATTTCGGTGGTGGATTGCTCATCTTTTCGTGCGACTTGTTTTGGCATCCAGCTGATTCATTCGATCCAACTTCAAATCGCAACAATCCGTAGCTGTAGGCCTCGCCGAGCCTCGATGATGAGCTCAAGTCTTTCTCGCTTGGGCCATCGATGTAAGATGTCGTGTAACGACGAGACAACTGATGGTTTAGAGTGTAATGCTTGGAAGACTAATAGGCAATCAGCACATGGCCCCCTTGGTAATGCCTAAGAGGCTCAAATTGGTGCATGTATTATGGCAGTTCCCATTTGTTTGCCCCAGCCAGTGGATGGCATGGCAGTGATTGCCAGGTGGATTGTTACCAGATCAGCTGCAGGGTC
>WPIO01000011.1:1630000-1695000 GCA_009760855.2 Cristatella mucedo
TGCCTAGAAAGGGATTGAGTTCACTGAGGGCGCTGCATCAAATGTATTATTGTAATTACTATTACTTCTGCGACGTGTGCTCATTATCTGGGCATGCTTGTCAAAAATGACTTGTTATTGAATAAGCATGTTGGAGCCGACCAGCCCACCTAACCAACATCCTCCGGTGCCCACCTAACCAACATCCTTCCATGCCGCCGGCTAGTCGGCGTCCAGTCGTCTCGCTCGCGGTTGAATACTAAATTGAATATTTGGTGATCGGACCTTCTGTTCACGTGTGCCAAAGTCAGGATTTCACTTCCCACTTCTGTCGCCCCATCTGCAATGACTAAGCTTCACTTGTAAGCAGCTGCAGATGCATCCGTTCCACCTTTCCGCTTTCATTTCATCCCAGTCTTCACTTGTCGTCCTTTAGTTCATTTGTTTGCTTGCTCAAGTGAGAGCTGCTCCGACCGGAACCCCCCCCACATTGCACCACAAGTGACTCATAGTCTTGTTGCTTCTAGCTTCTAGGTATCTTGCATAAGTGCGATACCTGTGCTCGGTGCTTTGTGCTCTGTTTCCTTTCCTGGTTTGGTCCAGGAGGTAAGGTGCTCGCCTTCTCTCTGTCACGAGCATACAGTCACGAACAAAGCACGACCGACGTCGGAGATCCGAGGCCTGTGGCATATGTAAAGTGCCTGGGTAGAAATAAAGTTCCACCAGGGACCTATACAAGTGAAATACACACATATATGTAAACACATTATCATCAACACTTAGCTATTGCTTCTCTTGCTGTTAGTTGATTAGCATCTGGAATTGAGATGTATAGGTACTTTTCTCAGGGTGCCATAAAAAATATTATTTTTATTAGATACTGGTAGTTACTGACCAGGCTAAGAGAGACAATTTTTCACAAAGGCAGGTCACTACCAGGATGTAGGACAGATGGATGTAGGAGCGCAATCGAGAAGGCCTAGCTTGCAGGAGCATGCCTTAGCCAAATGTAAAAGAGATTGGCATGATTAACAATGGAGATTTATTTGCGATGGCACTGCGGCCAGCACGGCTGGAAGCTGGCAACCACTCGTGCAGGTAGCATGGCCGGCAGGCTACATGGAGAGATCACGATGTAATGCACCAGCTGCACTTTCAGGTAAACGACTTCGAGGAAGTGATGCGTTTGAGTAGCTGGTTTCTGCTGGAGCGGCAGCCTGAATCCATAGTGCTACTTGCAGCATTCACGACCGTTTCAATATTTAGCTTCAGTTGTGAGATTCTTCATGCTTGAGCGCCAGCCTTGCCGGATTTCTGAACACGATGCCACCAAGATGGCAGCCGGCTGTTTCTCTGAGCCGTCGCAGCATGTCAGCCGCCGGCATCTATGCATGCAGGGTGACGAGCAGCACAACTACTTCTCGTTCCACTGCTTGCCGTGCCCGACTGGCTGCGACACGTGCGAGGACAACAGGCCGTGCATTTTGACGCTCAACTGGGTCATGCGCCGGTGCCTACTCGCCGTATCCAGCCTGATAGCCGGCGCGGTGCCGGCGCTGGCCTACTTCGTGTGGCGCTACAGGAAGGTCAAGGTTGTGAAGGCCTCCAGTCCCAAGCTGCTCTGGCTCATTCTTGTCGGAGCGCTTTTCCTCTACGGTCCGGTGAGTATGCGCGCACGATGGCTGGCACACAGAGTGAGCTGCAGATGCTAGCTCCGTGCTGCTGCAATTAAATGGATGGCCGACGGGAGGGGGGGGGCTGCCACTGCTGCTTGTGCTGCCACTGCTGCTTGTGCTGCTTGTGCTGCTTGTGCTGCTGTCTTCCAAAGTTGCTCAGCCTCTATGGCAGCTGCCTCTGGATGGCTGCCACGGCTGACCGGACTGGCAGTTAGTTACCTGCCGATTATTCTGGCCTGGCGGCCCGGCACTCTCACCTGGCCAGCTGCCTGCACAGTTAGTTGTTATTGCAAAATCCGGTGCTAAGGATCTGGTGCAAGGTCGAGGGCAGCTGAAGCAGCTGCAGCTGCTGCTCCACTGCTGTTCCCACCCACCAGCCAGCAGCTCTGCTCGGCTCAGGCCGATAGCCTGAACGTGTCTGGCAGTAGCCACGTGCCGAGCTGAGTTCGCCAGGCACAACTGACGAGTGCTTGGAGTAGGACAAAAGCAAAGAGGGAATGAGAGCACAAGCGAAGCCTGTGCAATCGATCGTGTTGCTTGTCAGGACTGCTGCAAGTGCCTGTGCATGAGCCGACTACCAAGTGTCCTGGGCAAAGACCTGTCTGGGCAAATACAAAAGCCAAGTTACACAAGCAGAGGCAAATAGGGAAGATGGAGAATAGGGCTAGAGCAGACGTTAGACGGTGAGAACTGGTGAAACCGACTGGGAGGGAGAGACGAAGAGACAGAGAGAAGCAGATAGACAGACAGAGAGAGAGAGAGAGAGAGAGAGAGAGAGAGAGAGAGAGAGAGAGAGAGAGAGAGAGAGAGAGAGAGAGAGAGAGAGAGAGAGAGAGAGAGAGAGAGAGAGAGAGAGAGAGAGAGAGACAGAGAGACAGAGAGACAGAGACAGAGACAGAGACAGAGACAGAGAGACAGAGAGAGACAGAGAGAGAGAATATGAGAGTGACAGTGACAACGAATTATAGGCTGAGACAGAGAAGGAGAACAAGTGAGAGGGGGCAAAAGAAGAGAAAAAGAGAAGTTAGAAAAGAAAAGAAAAGGAGAAATTAGAGGAAAGAAGAGGAGAAATAGGGAGAGAAAGAAAGAGGGAAAGACAAAGGAGAGACAAAAATAAGCAGAGAGTGGCAGAGATGGGGATACACCGACTCAAAAACCTTTAATGGAGATACAATAATAATAATTATAATAATAATAAATTGGTATAGCACACCAGAGAACTTAGTCTCTTTCTGGGCACTTTAATATGCTGTAAAGGAAGCATGATCAAATGGTAGCATGCACAATTTCAACGAGCCTAACATGGTTAGAGGTGACATGCACAGTGTCAACGTGTAAAATATAGTGATGCTCGTATAGGACGCCCTATTCAGACGCCCTACCTGCAAAAATGATCGCCACACTCATCGACGACCCAAACGATGTATATACCTGGAGATAGGTTGATAGAGAGAGAGAGAGAGAGAGAGAGAGAGAGAGAGAGAGAGAGAGAGAGAGAGAGAGAGAGAGAGAGAGAGAGAGAGAGAGAGAGAGAGAATGCAATTTCCAGTGAGCGTTTACAAATTCTGGGCATGATAAGATCTTTTCGTCGGGAGAAACATTGGGGTCACTGGTAGAGTCTGTGTTCCATGGGAACACAACAGTTCTCAGTTGGCACCAATTATCACACAGCACTCTCGTAATATTTAGGTGGCTTGATCTTTTAAGACCACAGCACACTTATCATCTGACCGTGTGCTGCTAGGCCGAGTTCTGTTGGATGGCAGGCATGTAAGCTCTGTGCCTGTATTATATATATTTATTTACGTCAGACGTGGTGCCATCAAACTGTCGATGGCATCATGCAGACACTAAACTAACATTGTAGTTGGTGCTGATTTGCTCTCTCAGTGGCCCACTGCACTGCAGACACTCAATTAGACCCCTGCCACATGGGCCACCACTCATGACCGGTTCTGTTTATTATCACCACCGTCCCGGTGAGCATCTGGGAAAGGCCACTACCGTTCAACAAAGGATTGCAGCATTTGTGCTGCAGCATAACGAGCAGGTGCTGCTGCACCAGCATTCCTGCCTTTCACAATCCGGACCGGTCGAGAAGGCTCGGTGTGTGTGGCGTTTGATTCGCCCACTCAAAATGCCAATAAATGCACCTCCGTCCGAGATTCCGAGATGAGGCTCGTCCATGCTCAGCACACACGAGAGATTAGCAGGACGTGGTCTGCTGACATTTTTTGAGCACAAAATATGCTCGTACCTTTTCAAGAGAGGATAAAGCTCGAGAGAGAGTGAGAGAGAGAGTGAGAGAGAGAGAGAGAGAGAGAGAAAGAGAGAGAGAGAGAGAGAGAGAGAGAGAGAGAGAGAGAGAGAGAGAGAGAGAGAGAGAGAGAGAGAGAGAGAGAGAGAGAGAGAGAGAGTGGTCGCTGATCGCCTAGTGTCTGCAGTAACCTGCAAGAACGAACGCCAAGGCTGTGGGATTTTCGTGAAAGAATATTGTATGAAAGAATATTGTATTGTATGGTGGAGCCAGGATGTGGTAAAATCGATGTGCCTCATCGTAGTTTCCGAGCCTTGAATACTCCTCCAGTGCTTCGACGAAGTACCTCTCAGCCTTCTGAGTCGTGTGTCCGTGCCACACCAAAAAGCTTGGTACACTTAAAAACCAATGCTAGGGTAACAGTCCAGCAGACTGACCTCATCAACCCGAGGTGGGCATGCAAGCCCGTGTTACTGCTGCATCTGCATCGCCGAGCTGGTTTGGTCTAGTGGTTAAGGTGCTCGCCCGACCAAGGTCTGACTGACGTCGTGGGCTCGAGCCCCGAGGCATGTGTGAAGCGCCTGAATAGAGATTAAGTTCTCTTGGGGCGCTATATAAATGAATTATATTATTTATATTATCTGCTTCTTCAATTCACTTGCTCCCAGCCTTTCTCTCTGTCTGTCCATCTGTTGCTGCCTCTCCATCCATCAGTCTATCGGTCCATCTATGCGGGAGCCGTGATGGCACACTAGGTAAGGCGGTTGCTTTCACGACCTCGGTCCCGAGGTCGTGGGTTCGATTCCTGCGGTGGGTGATTCTTTATCGCCACTGCAAGCGGTGGTGATAGCCGTAAAGGCTCTTCTGTCGCTATATAAAAAGAGGCTGTTTAATCAGCTAGGATTTATTTATTTTTTTTATCTAACTTCCTACCTCTTTCCGCCCGTGTATGTCTGTCTGTCTGTCTGTCTCTCTCTCTCTCTCTCTCTCTCTCTCTTTCTCTCCCTTTCTCTGTCTCTCTCACTCAATGCACCCATGCCATGTTGGCTCACTCTTAAATAAAGCTCTGTGTAAAGTTGATCAGCTGCAGAGAGCTTGGCAGCAATGCTACCAGGTTTAAGCTTGTAATGTAATTTTTAAAATTAAACAGTCAAGTTAAAACAGTAAGTGTGGTTTTGGGGGAATTTTGTGTGATCGCTGAATTCGGCGCACGATTTTCATGCATACTGCTTCGTCGTGCCAACACTGCACAATAGTTATATTTCTCATGGCTAAACAGGGGAATAGCACCATTCTGTGCTATGATGCCAGAACAGGCATGGCCAAGATTAAGCGCAGAATGAGTCAGACAATGAGCTTGCTCTTGTGAGCCAATTGTAAGAAGGCTATAGGACACGTCACGTGGCCAAGGCTCGTGACCTACCCTCTCAAGTTGGTTTACATTGAGGCTTGGGCCAGTTGGCCCGCCTTTTGTTTGCCCACGAATGCCATCAGCGCTGAGTGGAAATCATTCCTCGAAGTCTCACAAGCAGACAGCAGAGCACTGTCCGATAGTGAGCACTATGCCTGTTGCTTTGGCAGAAGCTCATCAGTGGTGCGTGTCATGTTAAATAAAAGACCCGATGGATGCAAACGTCTTCAGGTATCATCTTCATGAGCAGCAGGGGGATGCTGGGAAGCGGCAGCAGCAGCGACAGTGACATGGGGCCACGGCAGCAGCAGCAGCAGCAGCGACAGCAGCTGCCGCACAGAGAGCGCTCACAGCAATTAACTGCATGTAGATGCTGGTGAGCTACTTCGAGGCGTCAGTCCTGGTCTGCTCCCTACGGCTGTGGCTGCGAGCCATTGGCTTCTTCACGTCCTACGGAGCTCTCATGCTCAAGACCTGGCGAATCAGCATCGTATTCCGCGTTCGATCGGCACGCAAGGTCAAGATTTCCGACTCGGACCTCATCAAGCGCCTCGGCATCATCGTGCTTGTAGCTGCCGTCTATCTGACGGTGAGAATGATCTGGGGTCAGCCCGAGGTCATCACCGGTAAGGCAGCTTGCTCTGGCGACTTCGGCTTCGGTCGCTGGGTCGCTGGGTCTCTGGGCCTAGCCCTTCATCTCAGCCTCAAGCAGGCACAAGGCTGACAGCGACTTTTGGTTCCCAGTCGGTCTCGAGAGTCAGCAGCAGCAGTAGGAGGCAATCGCTTCTAGCAGGCCCACCGACTCTGCATTGCAAAAGCTGAAAGGCAGCCTAGAATGCTCGACTGTTAGCACTGCCACTCCCTCCCTCCCTCTCTCTCCCTCCCTCTCTCCGTCTCTGTCTCTCCCTCTCTCTCTCTCTCTCTCTCTCTCTCTCTCTCTCTCTCTCTCTCTCTCTCTCTCTCTCTCTCTCTCTCTCTCTCTCTCTCTCTCTCTCTCTCTCTCTCTGTCACTCCCTCTCTCTCTCTGTCTATCCCTCTCTCTCTCTCTCTCTCTCTCTATATATATATATATATATATACATACATATATACATATATACATATATACATATATATATATATATCCTTGCCATGCTAGCTGCTGCTCACGTGGCGCTGCAGTTTCGTCAGGAAACGGTTTCCGACTGCTCGCGAAGCTTCCGCTCGCTCTCCTTTCCTGCTCCTTCTCCTCCTCCTTGAGCCCACGAGTCACTTCTGCCGCTCGCCCTTTGCTCGCCTGTGGGCGCCGCCATCCGAGCTCACCGCCAAAGACCAGCTGGCCGCCGGCCGGCGGAGGTGGCTCTGCAATGACGGACGGATCTCTTGCAACGTGCAGATGTTGTGCTGCTGCAGTGCCAGCAGCCGCCGGCATGCTGGCCGCCGCCTGAGCTTCCCGGGCTCCCGGGCATCGGGTGCCTCTCCTCATCTCGCCGATGCCATCTCGGCCTTTCGGCGTTGGCCTCTCGCTCTTGTGTCTCTCATCACCAGGCTTAGTTGCCGTAAATGCTGCATCTGCCACATTCCAAAAGTTCTCACCAGTCGGTACATGCTGCCTATAAGGCAGGGTATCGACAAAAAATTTCCCGGCACCGTTCATTAGTTCCCTTAGTTCTCTTGCTTCGGACTAGCATTCTAAATTAATCTCACTTTGGGCATCCCACTATAGCATCCAATTTTTTGGTTCTGTTTGATTATTGGTCGATGATCACCAATTGTGGTCGCTAAAAGTTGCACTTTTCACTGGTAATCGCAGCTCAATTTTTCGCCGACATATTAACATCAACCCTAGATGCAAGGATTCCAGTGCATACTGGGTGGTCTTCACCAAGCAGTCGCTCAGGGGCCAGGCGTTTGTGGAGGTTTGTGGATGTCGGAGCCAGGCTGTCGGTAGTGCCTGAGGCGCGGCCGTGGTGTGCTAGATCGAGAGAGCGGGAAAGCTCCAAGGTGGGGGACTCTAAATAGGCTCGAAACTGTCGTCTGGCAGCCAGAGCCGGCCGAAGCGCTGTGTGGAGACTGCGCATTGAGCCCGCGGCACTGCTGCTGCTGCTGCTGCTGCTGCTGCTGCTGCTGCTGCTGCTGCTGTTAGAGAGATCTGACAGCTGCAGTCTACCACGTGGTTTGCAGGCTACTACATAGGTGGCGAAAGAAGTCTGAAGGCATTCCAATGCTCCTTCAACGTGTGGGACTACTGCCAAGCTGGAGGTAGCACAGCTCTTCGTCTCTGTCTCTTTGCCCAACTCTTTCTCAGTCACTCACTCCCCCTCACACTCTCGCTCTCTCTTTCTCTCACTCTCTCTCTCTCTCTCACTCTCGCTCTTTTTCTCTCGCTCTCTCATTCTCTCACTCTTGCTCTCTCTTACTTTCTCTCACTCTCACACACTCTCTCTCACTCATCTCGAGGCTGGCACCATCTGGCGCGTCGGAGCTGGCCTGCTCAAGTAAGGTGCTTCACCCAGCTTGAGCTTCACCCAGCTTGAGCTTGTGCATTTCAGCAGCCGACAAAGCTGTCTCGTTGTCCAGCCGTTTAACCCTTGTTAGTAGTGCTGCTGCTGCATCTTCCTAGCAAGATAGAACGAACCCCAAGTTTGCTGTGTAGCTACAAACAAGTTCCACGCATTTCGGCACTGGTGTAACTAGTTTGGTGCCACCACAAAATTTCGTGACAATGCTAGCACCCACCTGGTGTTTTTTCTCGTTGACCATGCTCACCCATCAGTCGATTTCTTCAGACACATCTATTGCATTTGAAAGTATGTTTCGCGATGGACGAATGTAGCCCAAAAAGCACTTACCTTAGCACACTAAAATGCCTTCAACATAGCGTGATTTACTTTATAAGCTTGGAGTTTAAATTATAGGTGCAACATTCCTTCTCAGGGGATCAGCATGATTTGGAAAACTATCGGGTTTGGAGCCAGGCCCATGGCCTGGAATATTTCCGGAAAGACCTTGCATGTCATTATCCTTTGGTTAAAGCTTTTCTTATAGCTAGCTGTAACGCCCCTAGATGGAGATTGAATTCTCTAAGGGTGCAAAATAAACAGCAACATATTACATTATTATTATTGTTTAAGAGCTTGCCATGGACATTTCGTCATTTGTGTAGTTTTATATATGATGACATTACATTTTCTCACTAACCAATGGAAACACGTTCCAGTATATACAAATTATCTAGGAAGAGATTTAGTTCTTTTAGGATGCTATAGAGATGTCCTTCTTCTTTTTAATACTATTATTTATTGGGCATGGCAGGAAGTATTTTGTATGCGACGGTACATTTTCCAGCTCTGCAAGCCGATTACAGCATTTCATCTGAATCCTTCTGATTCACTTGAAATAGCCGACCGTTTCGATGTCAGAGGTCTTGTAGAAGTAGTTTCCTTATTTTAGTTATTGATGTGGAAAATGTGGTTACTAGAGCACTCTCACCAGTGCACTTTCACAGAAATCAATCAATGGTCAACAGTTAAAAATGGAAGTCCTGGCTTTGCTCATGGGTTAAGGTGCTCGCCTTTGATGACAGAGATCAAGGTGAATTCGTTCGATGACCGAGGTCGTGGGCTCGAGCCTGCAGCGTGTGTGAAGAGCAGGTATTACGATTGAGTTCCCTTAGTGTGTGCTATATAAATGAATTACGTTGCATTAATTGTATTAGCTACCAAGGTCGTTGGATTGTATCCATATATTTAAAGCACCTGGATTGAGATTAGGCTTCTTCATTCAGGGTGCCATACAAATATGTATATTAGTTTCCTCCATTAGGCTAAATTGTCGCTGCCCACAAAAGGCACGTCTACCTGCAAGTCTACCTGAACCACGGTGATTCAGCCCAGTGGTTATGGTGCTCACCTCGAACCAAGGTCAAGGTAAATCTATTTGATGACCGAGGTCGTAGGATTGTACGCCGTGGCATATAAAAAACATACTATCTCACTTAACAGCCTCTTTTTGTAGAGCAACAGAAGAGCCTTAAACGCTAACACCACTGCTTGCAGCTTTAATAAAGAACCGTGAATATGTGAAGCTCCTGAACAGAGATTAAGCTCTCTTAGAGCGCTGTAGAAATGAATTACATTTATTTAGCTAAAGAAAACAAACCTGGTTGTGTCTCTTTGAAGAAACATATTGCAGCTGCACACCGTAACATTGCAGCTGGTAGAGTAGGCTCCTTAGCCTCCCTCTCCAAAAAATGTGTTACAGAATGGAAATTGAAAAGACTCATTCCTGGAGAACGAACCTGTTTCCCTAAGATGCACCACCCTGCAGTCGTAGGCAGACATGCCTATAAAGAGAAGAAATGTAATAAAAATAAAAAATAGTAATGCGCTTGATAAAGCGCCCTCAGAGAACTCAATCTCTTTCTAGGTGCTTTACATTTGCTGCACAGGGAAACTCAATTGAATGGTGAGTAATATCATGCTTGAAAAACAAACAACATGAATAACATGGTTAGGGGTGACATGCACAGGGTTAGCATGCTAATATGGCTAGTGGCAGCATGCACAGTTTCAGCACACATAAGCACATGAAGGACGAAGCACAGGGACCCACTGAATGCTGTCCTAAATAGGTGTTTTTAATTTCTTTTTAAATGTGATCAGGTCAGGGGATGTTCTGACGCAAGTCGGGAGGAAGTTCCAGGCTTTGGGAGCATACGAACTAAATGCACGGTCTCCAAAGGATTTGAGGTTTATACGAGGTATTGGTAAACTGTTGGATTCCGAAAAGCATGTGGTACGATGCTTGGCCTGGTGGGGGAGTAGATCTGAGAAATAGGCTGGAGCCAAAGAATAAAGTGACTTTAAAGCGAGCGACAAAACCTTGAAGTCGATCCGTTGCTTGACTGGTAGCCAGTGCAGGTCGGCGAGAAGTGGTGTGATGTGGCTGCTGCGACGCTCACGACAGACAAGCCTAGCTGCACAGTTTTGCATCAGCTGTAAGCGCCTGATTGCACATGCCGGTAGGCCAGCGAGCAGTGAGTTACAGAAGTCAAGACGGGATGTCACAAATGCATGGACCAACTTAGACGTAGTATCCTTATCTAAACAAGCCCAAGTTTTGGCAATGTTATGTAGCTGAAAGTAGGCAGACTTGATTGTGGAGCTGATGCGGTCGTCTAACGAGAGGTCACTCTGGAACATGACACCTAGATTTCGAGTTGATTCAACAGGAGATATGCTGGCAGAGCCAATGTTGAGCGTCAGCCTTTCCAATTTCTGAATCAAACTGGGTGGGTCCAATTGGCAGAGCTCGGAGCTTTGCTGTGAACTTTCCGTCTAGCGGTCTGAGCTCTTCAGTCCAGTCTTAACGAGTTGCCTCATTTTGGCCGCTAGAAATAGGATCACGTGTTAATCATTTTAAAGTTATCTCCCTCCGAAGAACCACCGTACTGCTGCTAACCGAAGGCCTCTGGAGCATCTCTCTGAGCCCGGAAGCCTCTCGAAAGACTTTCCACGCAGCCTTCACGGACAGGCTTCCGGGTCAAGAACTACTCGTTAGTGCCACCAGTTATTGGGGCGGGAATCCCTGTAGCGAATTATTCTCTGAGTCAGAAAGCTTCGGGTGTCACGAGCTGTGCGTGAATGCCACCAGCTGGGGGGATCCCTAAAGTCAGAAAGCTTAGGTTTAAGTCTCTTGATTAGCGAGACATAATCCGCCTTCGTGGAAGGATAATGCGGTTTCACAAAAAGCCGAATGGGCATCGTTAGCGACTCGGTCAGGGCCAGGCTGCCGGGACAGCCTCATTCCCAGTACCATTCCGTACGATCGTGCGAGCCCGTAATCGCATCGCTATTTTCGCTCTAATGCATTCCTAGATGCCGATGCCGATGCCGATGCCGGGGTTCGTGAAATGGTTTTCACCTGCAGGACGCCCAGGTGAAGAGAGAGAGAGAGAGAGAGAGAGAGAGAGAGAGAGAGAGAGAGAGAGAGAGAGAGAGAGAGAGAGAGAGAGAGAGAGAGAGAGAGAGAGAGAGAGAGTGGGGGGTCAGAGTGCCCGCACTTACAGCACGATCTCCTGCATTATTTCGAGCCGCCCAGCGAGCCTCAATTGCCGCAGTCGGCGGATGACGCCGACTTGGCGTTCGTCGAGCAGTCTATAAGCCCCAGTGGCCGCTCTTGTGTCTGCTAAAGTGCGTGTATCGAAGGAGCGTTCAGTGTGCAATAAAAACCCTAATAACAGCACAATCCTTGGCGATGAACTTGAAATGTTTGCGTTTAATCGAGAGCTGGCTGAAATTCACCCTCAGTCTGACCGCAATCGACGCCTTCTCTGCAGGTTTTCCTGACCGCAATCGAAACTGGAGGTAGAGGAGCTGCCATTTTCGATCGTTCCTCCCACGATTTCAAACCGTTTGCAGTCCCCGTGTAGAGCGAGCAGCCTTTCGAATCTCCAGTTTGAGTCCCTGTAACAGGAATTCGCCAATGGTGGCTGTAATCTATCGCCAACCAGGTACGAAGAATTACTTAATTTCAGACGATTCTGACCCATTGTTATGCCATGAAACGCCCCTTCGTCGTGCTGGGTGATTTTAATTTTGATTTCGATGACACTGCTGACTGAGTAAGTGCCAAATTTCCTACACTCTACAATTCATTTTTACTTATGAGAATGGCCTACTCGCAATAAAAGTCACACACTCACTTAAATATTCTCCCACGATTGTGCGCTGTCAACTCGAATTATTATCAAATTCTGCATACCTGACCACATGCAGATTTCACTCAGTCTACTGTTCGTGTCCCCTTTGGTATAGGAACATTATCTGTGAATCTAGAAACTTTAAAAATCTTGGCTTTGATGGTGTCCACTAGAAAATATTTTCCTAGCTCTTTCTGCTTAACTTTCTGTCCGACCTGCCCTCTCTGGTAGAATGCTACAACAGAACACTAGCCGCTATTCTTGATGAGCTTGCCCTTCTGACTAAGCGCATTGTACGCCCTTGCACAGATGGCCTACGGTATACTGCCGGCATTAAACTAACCAGGACTATTAAGCGAAAGCTTGAGATGCATATAAAAGATCAGGACTGACTGTCCATCGACTGGCATGCGAGACTATTATAGGCCGTGCAAATCCATCATATTAGGCAAAGTCCGGCGTCTATAATAAAAAATAGTGGAATCGCAGATGCGAAATCCAAAAAGGCTGATGTCGGCCATCGACCATCTGCTTAGCTACCCCAGGTCAGCACCGTACCTATTAATCCTTTATGGCAATGTGTTATCTTTTCCAGCAACATATGTAAGTCCAGAGTGTCCATCCCCAAGGTAACATCCGAACTAGACACCCAACCTCCGTTCCTAGCTTACCTCAATGTCTACCTTCAAGCCTGCCACCAAAGACCTCATCTCGCAGTTTATCTACCAACCTAGCAATACTACTAGCACTCTAGATCCAAATACCTACCGTTCTCCTTCTGAGGTGCATAGATTGTGCTTCCACCTTACATTAAGCAACTACTAAATATCTCATTAGTCTCAGCTTTGTCCCTGCATCCTTGAAAATGGCTATTGCTAGACCACTCCTTAAGAAGTTGACACTAGACCAGGAGAATTTAAGTAACTTCGGCCCAGTATCCCCATTGCCGATCCTAGCAAAGATCATGGAATGACTAGTAGCAAACCAGCTACATCAAAACTTCTAGCCTAGCAAATAAGTATTTTTTTAGTCAGTTTTCAGCGCTAATCACTCCATAGAGTCAGCATTATCGTGGGCGCATAACGATTTTCTCCGGAACGCCGACTTGGGTATAATCTCTCTGCTAGTTGTGCTGAATATCTGGTTAGCTGTTGATACTATTGATCATCAAGTCCTTCTTGAGTGCCTATCATCTCACTTGGGCTCCACTGACACCTCACCGCAATGGTTTTGCTCGTGTCTCAGAGGGAGATTTCAGAGCTGTGATGTCAACCGGTAAGACTCGTGGGGAGCCTTTCAAGTATGGTTAACGGCAGCGATCTGCACTTGGTCAGCGTGTTTCCACTGCTTATACTCTCTTTTTGCCGATAATTCGCCTAGCACAATTTAGGAATCAATTTTTGTGCAGACGACACACCACCGAGCCTGCTATTTGATGGCTCTCTAAACCCTCTTAATCAACTGGGTCAGCATATATCTGGTAGCATTTGCATACGATCCGAGTGTCGCGTTCCAAAGTGTCTATTTATTAGACGACCACATCCACTCGTCATTCAAGCGTATACCTATTGTCAGCCACGTACCATTAAAAGAATTTGGATCCTGCTTAGTTAAAGGTACCTCAGTCAGCCTGGTCCTTGCATTCGTGACATCCGAAATAGACATATATAACTGACTTCTGCCAGGTCTTCCGGCCTGTGCAATAAGGCACTTTCAACGATGCAAAGTTCTGATACTAGGCCTGTCAGTCGTAAGCATTGTAACTGCAGCATTGCACCGCCATCATCAATCAGCACTGGCTCTCCATCAAGCAGAACATCGAGTTTAACGCTCTCACTCGATTTTAGGTTCGTTCATTCTCTTGCTTCGGCATACCTTTCCAAAATGTTTTCCAATCAGACTTCCCATCGTGCCTCCACCTCTTTTCATTCAAGTCGTTTAGCTGAGCCTCTAACCAACTTTGACTCCTTTGCACACATTGCCTCCAGTTCGTATACGAAAATGTATATACAAATGAATATATATTTTCGTATGCTCCTAAATCCTGGAATTCACTCTTGACTGACGACACGACATCTCTCGACTAGACAACATTTAAAAAGAAGCTATAACTCATCTGCTTCCCATAGCATTGCTCCATCTGCATGAATATCCTTCCGTATGCTTTACAATTTTGACACTGTGCATGCCATCACTAACCAATTGACATGCTTTCTTTCCAGCATATGCACAGTTCGCAGAAAGAGATTTAGTTCTCAAAGGGTGCTATCTAAATGTCGTATTACTATTGCACTTGCATATTATCATGCAAATATATATATATATATATATATATAATATATATATATATATATATATCATATCATATCATCATGGATAACATCACAAATCCTCTGAGGCATCAATTTGATCAAAAGAGTGCCCCTAGCGGGTCTGTAAATGCCAACAAGGATACTCGGCAGGAGGCTTCCGTCTTATTTTATTAATGGGAAATGGTATCTAGCTTGATGCCAGCCAATGCATGACGTCTTTAGCGGGCGTCCAGTGCCGTTCACATTGCCCCGGCCCGTCTGGTGACGGTCGGGTGGCAGAGGAAACGGATCAAGTAAAGACAGGGGTCTGGTTGAGCAAGGAGAACTTTGTGGTTCACCCCTCTGTGGTAAGCTTATTCAACCTGAAGCTGCTTGTACCCACCGATTGCAGCTCTGACTGTAAGCACATCTTGTATCGTCGCGGGATATTAGCCTATATATAATTTATTTTGAATATACTGTACATTTATATAGCACCCTAAGAGAGCTTAATATTTATCCAGGCACTTTTCATAGCCGTGCAGTGATCATTTCTCACGACCTCGATCGCCAATTCGAGTCCTTCAGCAAGAAATTACTGATAAGCTGCTGCAAGCAGATTGAAGCCGTCGGGGTTCTTCTGTGACTATTTAAATAAAGCTCTTAAATCAGGAAGTCTTCAATTTCTAAAAGCACTAGTGATGTCATCTTCTGGACATCAGCACTGCCGAAACCGCACTGAATTAGCCTCTGAAAATCTGCTGAGCTAGCTAGCACTGAATTAGTTGAATAGTTCTGGAATAGTTGAATAGCTCTGAATTATTGCGAGTGTGCAATTGTCCATCCAGAATGCACTCCAAGAAGTAAAACACAGCAGCAAAAGTCTTCATCTGCAAGTGGCAAGTGGCAAATCCACTGACTGTACTGTGTCTCAACGGTGAGTAGTCCGTGCTCGGTTGAGGCTTCAACATGCAGGTAAACATGCACGTACATCGAGCCAGCTGCTATAATTATGATTTATGTATCCACTACGCCCCTGCTTTAGACATCTTTGGCATTCTATCCCAGTAGAGGGATCCTTGTCCCGGTCAAAATTATTGTCGCTGGTGCTGGTGGGAAGCTGATTCCCTCGTATGCTATTCAAATTCAGTGGTGCTGCTGATCTCATTGACAGAGCAATTTCGCTTTGCTTTTTGAGATTGGGCCTCCTGAACAGCACCTTTTCTTGGTATAGTTTCAATTTTTTCAGAATATTCGTGCTTATTGCCTCGACAAACGGATGTCTTTTTTCCATTCAATAATCACGGAATCCAAGTTCTTGCCATCAGTAGTTCAACTAAGGCTGGATCTAACGAAATAAGCCGCTTCATTTTCAGCAGATGTAAAGTGTCGTGTAGGAGATTTACTTCTCTTGGGGCACTATATAAGTGTCTTGTAACTATTACATTATTGCACCGGATCTCTTACTTCTTGAGCTTACTTTTATTCGGCATTGCTCATTGATTGATCAAGTGCAAGTCACCTGCCTCTCCGAGAACTCTGCTCTGCATTCGTATCGCTATAGGAGCCTGGCGGACCCGGCGAGCGACGTCACTGTGACAGTTCGCATTGCAATGAAAGCTCTTTGCTCGTAGCCCAGGGTGGGACTCTGTATGCTCTTGTCGTTGCCGGCTGGTAGAATTGAGAAAATTTATACTCATAGCACCTGGATCGCAAAGACCTCGTTGAAATTCTTTTTCATAAAATGCCAGATGTTGCATTTGCTTAATAATAATAAGTCTTTCGTATTAACCCTATAAGAGAACCTAAGTTCTATCCAGGCACTTTATGACTCCTGAAAGAGGAGCAATAATCAATAGCTAACGAAAACGAGCGTGTCTTATTCAGGCAAGCATGCAAAAGCACACAGTTATCATGCTATGGCAAGCATGCAACAGCACACAAAAGTCTCACGGCAGCTGGTCAGTGGGACCCCCTGTTAGTGACACTGAACTAAGCATGCACGGGTGGGCAAAGCACACAGGAAATAAAGGACGGGACTGCTGGGGGTTCTACACAAAAGCCTGTCACTGATACATTTAGTGAAGACGTGCATGGTTTCATTGCTCACAGCCACGTAAAAGGACGATTTACTCTGATAGAGCAAAGGCGTTGTGGAACAGGTAGGCTTTCAGCTTGTATTTGAATGTCTTCAAATCAGGAGAGAACGTGATGTCAGTCGGGTCGGTAGTGAGCTTCAAGCCTTGTGAGCCTGGTAACTGAAGTCACAGTCTCGCGGGGATTTAAAGTTAGTTAGAGGTGCACTCAATCGACTAGAGTCAGAAGAGCAGGTGGTGCGACCAATGGTTAGAAGTGAAACTATTTCAGATTGGTAGGCTGCACCAAGAGAACGGATGGACCAAAAGGTGGGTGACACCGTCTTGAAGTCGGTGTGCTGTTTGACAGGCAGCCAGTGCCCGGTTGCTAAGCGGTTGTTTAGTGTTGCAGTAACGACGTTTACTACACATGCCTACATCTACTAATTATAAATGCGTTATTGCAAGTGCTGGAAGACCTGTAAGTAGTGAGTTACAGAAGTCTAGTCGGATGTCACGAATGAGTGAACCAGCTTAGCTGTGGTGTCCTTATCCGAGTACCTTACCTTCAGAAAGCAGAGACGGATGAAGGTACACGCACGGCTGCACGTCGTCTTTGTGATTTGTGTTTCTCTGTGTGTGTGCATGATTCTAGTTGCTGGCAGCCAGCACTCGGCCAGTGCAGGCAGACCTGTAGTGTCCTCCACTAACCCAGGATCGAACAGCTGGTGGTCTAGGGACGGGCCAGTGCTCAGCTGTGGTCTAGCGGCTGTGGTTTAGACGCAGGCCGGCTTTGTTCTTCGGCCAACTCACGGGATGAGTTGTGGCTGGGAGGAAGTGAAGGCAGTTGGAACGCCGGCAGAGGGGAGAACGGCTGCGTTGGGAGCGGTGAAATACACGTCATTGTAAGCCAGCTTCGGTGTTCTGCCTGCTTCTGTATACAGCTGTTGGGAGAGCATTAAACTACAGTCTTCATAAAAATAAAAGCCTAGATTTTGTTTGGAATTACATCGGCAAGAGTGAGTGCATGAACTGTGAAAAAGTATTAACCTTAAACGGATTCCCGCGTGTCCCATAAGGTGCCTCAAAGGCTCAGCGGGTGTTTGATCGTTTTACATTGACTCTCTGAATTATTCTCCATCTGAGATAAGACTTAAACCATTGCAGTACACTGCATGTTATGCTCAGGCATGACGACATGTGCTCAAGAAGAGTTCGGTGATCTATGGTATCAGAAGCTTCGGTGAAATCCAGCAAATCTTGCAGAGACTCTTCTGACATAAATCGTGTAGCTGTGCCTCAAATCAACTTCAAATCTTTTGGAGACCGTGTCTTAAGCTCGTATGCTCCCATAGCCTGGAACTCACTGTTGCCTAACTTCACGACTTTCCCTGAATTGACATTATAAAAAGCTAAAAATGCAACTGTTTCTCCAATCATTCCTTTTCAATTAAAGCATCTGTCCTTACCCCTGGGTTAAGACCCAGGGGTAAGGTGCTAGCTCTTCGTGACCTAGGTCGTATTGTTCGAGCCATTTAGTGGGTAATCCTGTATTGCCAACTTCAAGCTGTAGTGATTGCCATTAAAGTGAAAGCTCTTCTGCGACTAAGGAAATGAATCTGTTGAATCAAGTAACCTTTTTCGTGTGCTTATGCATGCTGACACTGTGCATGCTACCATTAAGCACATTATGTATATATGTAGACACTGTGTATGTTACCACTAAACATATGGTCATGCTTCCTTTACAGCACATGTAAGTGCCCATAATGAGATTAAGTTTTCTGAGGGTGCTATGTAAATTTATCATTATTATCCAAGTCGCCGTTCCTGAGCAAGTCTTTTTACACTCGCAGAAATGCTGGCTCTGTGGAGTAATTTACTCGAAAACCTTATTGATTCTTACTTTCTAGGTTTTGAAGTTTGACTATGTAAGAGTTGCATTGGTCTGCCGCTACTTGTTCCCAGCATCTTCTAGAGGAGCCGCAGGTTCGGCTGAAGTTTCTTAAGTTTTAAGCCTTTTCCAATTTTGCTTCCTCAATTGGTGCCCCAACAGCAGCCAAGAGATGCGGGACAAGAACCGAGGCCGAAACATAGCATGGTTTTACTCACCATTCAATTGCATTTCCCTTTGCAGCAAATGTAAAGTGCCTAGAGAGATAACGTTCTCTGAGAGCCCTTTATCAAGTGCATTATTATTATTACTATTACATCATGTACATATGTGATGGTCATCACCGAACCATAGTAAATATGTGATCACATATTTACAATGTTAGCTATGCAGGGCAGCAGTTAATGGAGACATCTCAGAAGGAGGACAGCAGGCATAGGATCTAAAGTGCTAGCAGTCTTCTTAGACTGGGAGAATAACCTTGACATCAAGGCAGCCGGGAGAGGCTTGAAAAAGGACATTGAGAAAGAGCAATGAATGCTCTCTTCAGGATGACTACTCCTCCGAGAGGAGGATGTCACTTTTTTGAGCAGACTCTCTGATGTAGATACAGGTACGTGTAATCGTAGTGTACCTGATATCAAGGGTTTTATCTTGGAACATACCAGACGTGAGCACATACCTCGTTTGTAAAAATAAGATAACTAGATTTTTGCTCACCAGGGGTTGTTTTCTGCATAGATTTTGATCGAGTACTGATTAGAGGAAAGCCGTATAGAGGTATTATTTGATGGTGGCCAGTTTACATAGTTTCCGGCTGGATGCCATTCTAGCAGTTCCTGATTTCTTAGTAGCAGTGGAAATGAGCCGGACTTTGACTTGGCCTTTTCAGGCCATAGCAAAAAATGTGCATGGACGAGGAACGACCTGCACTGGCTACCAGTCAAGCAACGGATCGACTTCAAGGTTTTGTCGCTCACTTTTAGGTCACTTCATTCACTTCATTCTTTGGCTCCAGTCTATCTCTCAGATCTACTCCCCCACCAGGCCAAGCATTGTACCACCTGCTTTTTGGAATCCAACAGTCTACCAATACCTCGTACAAACCTCAAATCCTTTGGAGACCGTGCATTTAGTTCGTATGCTCCCAAAGCCTGGAACTCACTCCCGACTTGTGTCTCGACATCCCCTGACTCTTCCTCAGTTAAAGAGCAATTAAAAACGCACATATTTATCATAGCATTTAGTGGGTGCCTGTGATTCGTCCTTCATGTGCTAATGTGTGCTGACACTGTGCATGCTGCCACTAGACACATTTGCATGCTGACCCTGTGCTGTCACCCCTAACCATGTTATTCATGTTGTTTATCAAGCATGATTCCTCACCATTCAATTGAATTTCCCTTTGCAGCAAATGTAAAGCGCCTAGAAAGAGATTGAGTTCTCTGAGGGCGCTTCATCAAGTGCATTATTAATATTACTATTATTATAAGGGCTGCATACTGCAAGGCACGTTGTCCTTTCGAATGTGTACTCGAACTGTCAGATTCTAAACTCCTAACCTGGCTGACTTTCTAAGAAAACGACCGCGTTCGATTTCAAAGATGTTTAATACAATACTCCTCGAGAGGTCAGGTTTAGTCCCACCCACTTTGGCTTTATGAAATGATCGCGTTTATGGTGGCGATGCCGTGCAGGTCATCTGTCACTGTCGGCTTGCCTCAGCCCGCTAGCAAGCGCTGCCTCTTAAAGTTCTATCAGACGAGTAGAGTAGACGTAGAGTAGAGTGACAGTAGCAGGATTTTTGTTCAGGTGAAATGCTGCTGCTGTTCTGGGGCATACGACTGTGTATCATCGTGAGGAAAGCTCCGTCGGAATTCAATGAGAGCCGCTAGTGACAGTAGCAGGATTTTTGTCCAGGTGAAATGCTGCTGCTGTTCTGGGGCATACGACTGTGTATCATCGTGAGGAAAGCTCCGTCGGAATTCAACGAGAGCCGCTTCATCAGCTGGGCCATATACAACGAGACGCTGCTCTCCCTTTTCTTGGCCTTGGCCATGTGAGTAGACAGCTTGCTGCTGCTGCTGCCGCCATCTAGAGCGCCGTGCCAGCTCCTGCTTGCCGCGACCTCGCGATCGTCAGAAATGTTGTCCTCTCTGACCCGAGCCCTTGTAGCAGAAGCTCTTTGCCAGCTAGGATAAAATGCCGCAAGCAGCTGAGCAGCTGAGAAGGGTCAGCTGCAGCAGCTGCTCTAGCAAACTGATTCGGCTCCCTGTTCGGCTATGGCAGTATCAGCCCTGCACTTGATTGCCACCTTAATATTATTATCATTATTATCTTTGATGGTCAAGCCCTTTCTGCCATCCCAGATCTCGCAAAGCAGAAAGCAAGTTTTCATTCACTCAGCAACAATAGGCCGTAGCACTTAGCAGCAGCAAGCCACCGTGGCACTGCACCGTGGCATTGTCACGGTGCCACCGTGGCTCTTTGCCGATGCAGCTGCAGCTTTTGCCAGCGTAGAGCATAGTGCAGCTTTTGCCAGCGTTTTGCACAGCAGACGCCGGACAAAGAGCATTCAGTACTGAGTTGCTGAAACAAGAGGGGCAGAGCCAAATCGAAGACGGCTCGCATGGGGTCGTTTGCAGAGCTTGAAGCTGGCGGTGAGCTGTCTCTCACTCGGAGCTGTGTGTGCTGCAGCAGTAGCACCTCGACGCGTGGGGGGGCTCTTCGGCTTCCAATCTTCGAGCTTTGGCAAGGTGTCGTCTGACTTGGCTAGCGCGGTCATGCTGCTTCCTCCAGCACCGCCCAACTTTTGCTGAGGCGTCAAATGTAATGTGAGATTGGATGCATAATTCAGATTACTTAAGGCATTTCGAAGGGAAATGTCGGACGTAATAGCCGGTCGCACCTTAGGTGGCCGAGCCGGCGATAGCCGAGCCGGCCGACATGTAGTTGAGCGCGGTGCCAGGAAGAGCTCCAGTTAGGCGGCCCAGAACGACAAGACCCTTGGTCAAGAAGTGACTGTGGGTGGCACACACACACACACACACACACACACACACACACACACACACACACACACACACACACACACACACACACACACACACACACACACACACACACACACACACACACACACACACACACACACACACACACACACTCTCTCTCTCTCTCTCTCTCTCTCTCTCTCTCTCTCTCTCTCTCTCTCTCTCTCTCTCTCTCTCTCTCTCTCTCTCTCTCTCTCTCGCACACGCAGATGGCCACACACATGCGTTCACACGCATGCACACATGCTAGACAAATGCAACCTAAACCCGCAAGCAACGATAATCGCTAGGCATGAAATGCACCTACTATTACTTGCGTCTGGAGCATCTTTGAATCAAATGCGTGAGGGCAAAGGGCAAAGGCTGGCATCACGGCACCATGGCTTCCACTGATCCCCGGATGGCTCGCGTTCGCGCCTTGCAGCATCGCACAGTGTTACTGATCGGTCGGTCACACTGAAGGGCATCCGTTGTCAGTGTGGCAGCACCAGCTATAAGCTATGGCGATATCGGGCGGCAGCTGCAGCTGCAGTGGCAGCAGCTGCTACTGGGACATGATGAGTAAAGTTGTTCTGCCGTTTAATGCAGGCTGTTCCTGCAGTCGCCTGCCAACCCTGACTTGCTGCACGTCGTTCTGTTCATTCATACAAATCTAACGACGACGATGACGCTCGTGTTTCTCTTCGGAAGCAAGGTGAGGCACGTCGTGTCGCGCCGACGCTCCAGCTTAGCGATCGCATTGCTTGTACTAACGTCTGCATGGAGGTGCAGAGCGAGCGTCGGCACGTTACATTTCTTAGCTGCAAGTGTAGATTTTGTAGGGGCAAACACGTGCCCTTTAACTCGCAAACCCTTGCTTGGTAACTAATAATAATAATAATAATAATAATAATAATAATAATAATAATAATAATAATAATGTACTTGATACAGTGCCCTCAGAGAACTCAATCTCTTTCTGGGTGTTTTACATTTGCACAAAGGAAGCACGATCGAACGGTTAGCGGTAGCATGCTCAATAAACAGCAGGAATAACATGGTTAGGGGTGACGTGCACAGGGTCAGCATCCAAGTTTGGTTAGTGTCAGCATGCACAGTATCAGCACACATAAGCACTTTAAGGTCGAATCACTCGGATCCACTAAATGTTGTGATAAATAGATGCGTTTTAGTTTCTTTTTAAATGTGGGCAAGTCAGAAGGTGTCGTGACGAAAGTCGGAGTGAGTTCCAGGCTTTGGAAGCATACTAACTAAAGATCCGGTCTCCAAAGGATTTGAGATTTGTGCGAGGTATAGGTAAACAGTTAGATTCCGAAAAGCGAGTGGTACGATGCTTAGCCTGGTGGGGGAGTAAATCTGATGGGTAGGCTGAAGCCAAAGAATGAAGGGACCTGAAAGTGAGCGACAAACCCTTGAAGTCGATGCATTGCTTGACTGGTAGCCAGTGCAGGTCGGCGAGAAGTGGTGCGATGTGGCAGCTGCGACGCTCACGACAGACAAGCCTAGCTGCAGAGTTTTGCATCAGCTGTAAGCGCCTGAGTGCACAGGCCGGTAGACCAGCAAGTAGTGAGTTACATAAGTCAAGACGGGATGTCACAAATGCATGGACCAATGTAGATGTAGTATCCCTGTCTAAGCAAGTGCGAATTATAGCAATTTTATGTAGCTGAAAGTAGGCAGACTTGACTGTGGAGCTGATGCGGTCGTCTAATGAAAGGTCACTTTGGAACATGACACCTAGATTTCGTGCAGATTCAACGGAAGATATGGTGGCAGAGCCGATTTTGAGCGTTAACCTTTCCAATATCTGAATCACACTTTGTTTGCCCTAAACTAGTAAGTTGGTTTTATCATCATTCAATTTAAGAAAGTTTGCTGCCATCCATGTGTGGATGTCATCAATACATGCCGCAAGGGAGATGAGAGAATTCAACATGCTGGAGGGCTGGGAGGGGTTAGCCGTGATTTCACACTAGGTAAGGCGGTTGCTTTCATGACCTCCGTCCCGAGGTCGTGGGTTCGATTCCTGCGGTGGGCGATCCTGTATCGCCACTGCAAGCGGTTGTGATAGCCGTAAAGGCTCTTCAGTCGCTATACAAAAAGAGGCTGTTATATCAGCTAGGATTTATCTACTTATCAGAGTAAATGTACAACTGAGTGTCATCCACATAGAAGTGAAAGGCTAGATCGTGCATGGCAATCACATCGGTAAGAAGGAGAGAATAAACCATGAAAAGAACTGGACCAAGCAGATCCCCGAGGCAATCCATATTTCAGAGGCTCCTCAGATTATCTTGGTCCATTCACATCAATACTCTGCTGGAGTCTGCCACTGAGATAGAACCTCAACCACTGCAGAGCAGTGCCAGTGATGCCGAGGCGAGACGAGAGGCGCTCTAGAAGAACGTGGTGATCGATGGTATCAAAAGCTGCCGAACGATCGAGCTAAACGAGCAGAGACACTCTACCCATGTCTGCATTCCCAAGTAGGTCGTTGTACACCCGAAGCAATGCTGACTATGTGGAGTGATTACCTCTAAAGCCAGACTGGAACTACTAGCAAAGTTTGAAGTTTCAATATATGAGTTCAGCTGGTCTGCCACGACTCGTTCCACTGTCTTTTATAGGAACGGTAGATGGGAGACTGGGCGGAAGTTGATCAAGTTCTCTCACGCAGGGTGATCACCTCGATTAGCTTTTCTCTTTCCTTTCGATGGGGCTCGCCTAAAAAGCCTTGGGTACTTGCTGCAGCTGTGGATGCAAATATTGCCGTGCTGGAGACGAATGCATTGAGGAGAACCTCGGAATCAGGAAAGCATCTGGGCTTGTCATACAATCTACTGAACTTCCTCTTCAGGTGGAGCATAGCAGGCAGCCAGACTTTTTGAGAATATACTTGAGAATCAACTCTAGCACGTGCGTTTGTGTGGAACTAACAGCCGTGTCTAAACAAGACCTCGGCAGGCTCGGATCTTTGAGGAAGGAAGACTTCACTGAAAATTGCTCCAAGAAAAATAATTTGACCAGGATTTCTTGCTCACCAAATAAGATAAAAAGATAAAATAAAAAGTAATAAGATAAGATAAAAAGTAGCAGACGTTACCAAGCTGCTTCTTGCCGTGCCGTGCTTTACCGTCGATTATATCGATTGAAGAAGGTTGGTTTCAGGAGATTGGTAGCGACCCAGAGCCGACCCGCAGAAATTGTCGAATAGACTCATTAACTTGCCGAGCAGTTCTGTGTGCTTGCCCTGCACGGCTAGGCTCAAGCTAAATTTCTGGTACCCTGAACAAACGAAACGTGTCATAAATGGGAACTAAAGTTTTGAAGGTTTTCACGTATAGGAAAAGCATTTAAAAAGAGTAGGCAAACCATCTCCGGCTAAGAATATAAAACCGGAAGAACCATCTCTACAAAAATAGTTTACCGATCTCTGCTTCTTGGCGACTTGTGTCCCAACTTGTTGAACCTTGATACATCGAGGTTCATTTTTGCAGCATTTGAAGGTACATATTTTGGTAGTTAAGAAGCTTTATTTACAATGTAACTTTGTTCACTCTGAATTCCACAACTCAGCCAATACTCGACGGATCAACGTGAAATTTCAAAAGTGAGTCAAGTTCTGTTTGTTCACCACTGCTTTAGTTCATTTCGGATTTCTGTTGTTTCAGTTCTTCTATACATGCGATTAAACGTCCTTAAATTTGATTATCTGCATTCGTAGACATGTATAGCAAAACTATCAAGCCTAAATCAATAATGAACTCATGCACTGGTTTACAAGGCGACCTGAGTTCATTTGAAATTTCACGTTGATCCGTTAAGTATTGAACGAGTTATGAAATTTACAAGGCACAAAGCTAGCCCTACAAATGAAGCTATTTAAAAGTCACAGGCATGCGCCTCAAGAAGCTACGTAAATTTACCTCGATTTACCAGCGTTCAAAAAGTTGTTCCACGAGTCGTAGGTGATGCAGAGACTGGTAGTTTCTTTTATTTTTAGAGATGCTACTTGTGGTTTACATCCGGGCTTGACATGGTTTGCCTTATTGTTTTTCATGCTTTTCTTTTATCTGGAAATCGACAAAGTTTCTTATCTCATCTATAAATGATTTGTCTGTTGACAAGTACCCTAAACAATTATTCAATTGTATTTCCCTTCGCAGCAAATGTAAAGCGCCTAGAAAGAGATTGAGTTCTCTGAGGGCGCTTTATCAAGTGCATTATTATTGTTATTATTAATTGTTGGACCTATGTCCTGGCTATTTTCTCGACATTTACTCTTAAAAAATCCATCCGCACTATTGTTGATATTGCTCACTTCTGCGTGAACATCAGTATCACATGCATCCGTTGGCTGTCGTTGGCTGCTCGTACAGCGTACAGCGTACTTCTTCGGCAGATGTCTCTCGTCATTCCAAGTTCACCAGTTCGTTAGTCCATTGCACGGTTGATTATGGCACATTCACTTCAAAACATCCTTAAAAAAACTCCATGTCCCAAGCTCTGAATAAGGCTGCACTTCAAAAGCCGAACTTTCCAAGTTAAATTACCAATTTTGCTGCATCTTGGATCAGTGCAGCTATTTCCCTTTGACAAAGATATCATTGTTTAAAGTGTTGTACAGAATTTTTTTAATGCTTTTTGTCCACTGGCTTCTGCATTTGGAATCACCCATTTCCCGCGAGGCAGCCCAAGAAATCGATACAAGTCGCTCAGATACAAGTCTGCGCTAGCGTCTCCGCGAGTCTGCACGTGACTAACGTTGTTACCAGAGGCAGAGCTAGAATGTTCATCTAGGATTGTCAGACGTACAAAATTGTTATGCATGAGGCAAGATTTTAGTGTACATACAAGGCTGGGCCGGACCCGCTAAAATGGAAAACGGCAGCGCAAATTCGTGCAGTGTCTATTCGTATATATAGCGTCTATTCGACGCCAACTCGCCGGTTGCTCAGTGATTGGAATAAGGACATCATTTCGTCGTCGGTGACAGTCGGGGGGGGGGGCGCGTAGGAATAGGGGGCGACCCATGTCGCAGCCCCCCTCCTGCGTGTAGAGGGGGCAAATGTCCCCCCTCCGCCCGCTGCCTGCTGGACAGATTTAGAAAGTGCTTCCACACCCGTGCTAAAATTCAATCTGGATATTGTTCCAGCTGAGACTCCACAAGTGAGGATTCGGCGGTAGTGTACAGATTGCGATGTGTACAGATTACGATGGAAGTAGTGTACAGATTACATTGTGTACAGTTTACGATGGCGGTAGTGTACAGATTACATTGTGTACAGTTTACGATGGCGGTAGTGTACAGATTACGATGAGCAGGCAGCAAAGTATCGCAATCGCCTAAGACGATTGCAATAGAGCGGAGGATATCAGACGCTCTGCGTGTACTAATCGCTCTATACCAAAGCGTGGACAAACCGTTATTTCCTCACCTGAGTAGTGAATGTTGGTCATGTTTTATATTCAGGAAAATATTTCTAATTCTGATTTCCATGATTTTATTCGTAAGCAACAACTAGGTTACAGACGGAAATAAAAATACTTTACGCTTAATGGCATCCTGTGACGTTAATGTAGATGGATAAAAGTTAATAGCAAATAATGTTTTGCTTAGTGGCATTCTGTGATGTTACGGATAATGGCGAAGGCCGCGGCGGCGACGGATTAAGCCGGAGATATGTGCAGTCGCCAGAAAGTAATTTGCACGGTCTCGATACAAATGAGCACTCGAGTTACACGTACCGTGAGAACCACGTTGAGGATTTCCCCTTGCTTTGTCTACAGTTCTTCTGGGACTAGATTGGCTAGGGCGCCGGTGATTTAGCTTATCTTACCGACTTCAATACAGAAAGCCGACTTTTAAAGGTGCGATACCATCGTAAAACTTTCCGCTCTACTTTAAACACGGAACGCTATTATTAGTACATGCTCTTCCTTCACTGTGATTTCCAGAGGCTCTCGCGTATACATCTATGCAGGCATTTCGGGTTCGTCGCCTATACATCGATGCAGGCGTATCTGCTTCGTCGCATATATATCTATGCAGGCGTATCTGCTTCGTCGCGTATATATCTATGCAGGCATATCTGGTTCATCGCAGAAAGGAAAAGGAGTCGGCCAAGGAGGAGTCGCTGCTGAAAAAGAAAATTAGCGCCGCCGCCGCCGCCGGCAGCGCGATGAGATACTCGAAATCGCCACCGGCGACGAATAGGTCGGTCGTGCCGACGCTTGCCTCGGAGTGCTACGACGCCCCGCCGGCCATCTTGCAAAAAGATATCGAGGTATTGTGCAACAGACTTTTAGCTCTTTGCCGGGCTGTTTTAATTAGTAATTATCAATTAGGCTATTAGTAATGCTGCGCTTTAATAAAGTTTGTTAATTGTTAAATATCTTTAAAATATCAATACGTGTATTGCTTTTGAGTGCGGGAGAGAGTGAGAGAGAGAGAGAGAGAGAGAGAGAGAAATGAGTCAATTTGAGACGCTCTGTTGTCTCCTAATGGGATCTGTGAGTCATCGTGAGTCGTTGCAACCTTTGCATGCTGATCCTATTCGGCACGGCTCGAAGCTCGAGGTTGGTTGCGGCTGCTTCTTAGCTTGCCACAGCCTTGAACTTTTAGCTAGTTCTAATGTCCTGGGATGGCATTCATTGTCACTATTCATATCTTATGAAACGAAACAGACGACAAAGATAAAGTAGTCACTCTTTTGCGACCAGAGATTGGCGCCTGAACGAATCGCAGTGCAATATCAGAATTGCTCCGTCATTCCAGGCTACCGCTGTGCTCAAGCTGTTCACTATTTCAGTTGCAGCTGACCGACGAACGAGAGTTGCCGGTCACGACAGAGCGTAATTTTTTAAGTGAAGTTTATCACAAGTAAACTAAGTTACGTGCATATATCATTAATTTTCGTCACCGCTAGCAGCGTTTTTTCGTGAGTGCGAGCACAATGAAAAAAGATTCCAAAATGGGCACATGCAGCCAAACATGCTCAGGCGAAGAAAAGATTCTCGTCTTTTTATCCTTGCAAATTTGTATGTCTACCTTGGCATGCACATTCCTAGGTGAGCCATTTTAAAATATTCATCAGTTCTATCAAGCTGAGCGCATGAAGGAGCATGTATACAGATTGAGAAGCTAATTGTCTAAATAAGATTGAAGTCAGTCGTCCGGCAGACCGGATCGACGCCATTTGAAAAGAGGTCGACGTTGCGTTCGACAATCTTTGCAAAGCCGAAAGTGAAATTCATTCAAATTCAATTTCTTGACGATATTATTTTCGATGGACACGTGCATCTCATCGATATAAGCAACTGTGGTGTTGCCAAAATTGACTGAGAGGAGTCGTAGCTCGCGGCGATCCCCCAAACGGTAACCCCAAGCGGCGGCTCTGCAGACTCGCTTACGGCGCTTGGCCGCCCTTCCCTTTCTGAAGAATCTTAGCAGCCTCATTCTGGGACCGATTCTATCCAATTACTTTAGTAAGCACATACGAAGTCATTTCAAGTATCTTCGGCACGAACGGCACCAGGAGAGCTTGTTGAGTGGTCTTTAAAAAAAATGTCATTCTCATTTCCTGTCATTTCCTTCCCGTTTCCGACAATTGAAAGACTCCGAGACTCCGAGGTTCGCGCTGCCGCGTAGCTGGAGTGGCGTCGTCGACGGACGTCGTGCGCTCCGGGCTCGGGAGAAGCTAATCTTGGGGTCTGCATCATGGACTCGCCGTGCGCGCGCCGCTCACTGGTATACTAGCTGACTTATTCGAGCTGTCCGGCGGCCCGCGATGCAGACGATGTAGCTAGCTGCGGCGGCCATTGCTCCGACGCGCTCGCCGGCACGGCGGTTCGCGGCGCTTTTAAAGCTACCCAGGCAACTCGTGTGGTCACGTAACGAGCGCCGAGGTCGCACGCGAAGGCCTCGGCGGCTCGTTCGCCGGCGCAGCCGTTCGCGGCGGCGCGGCTCCGAGCGACAGGAAGTGCGCTCGCTCGCTCGCTCGCACTTCAGCTCTTCCGTTGCAATTGAAGGACGAGCTCACCCGCCTGTACACCGAGCTCGAGACACTGAAGAGGACGCAGATGCGCAAAGACAATCCGCACTTGCCGTCCAAGGCCAAGGCCGGCGGCGACGGCTGCGCCAGCCACTGTCGTGGCGTGAGAAGCGGCGGCGGCTGCTGCACTGCCACGCAGCTCAGCTGGAACGGCATTGAAGTCGGCGGCGGCGACGACGGTCGACGAAACTTCACGCTCAGCTGCTCGGCGCCGCCGCCGCAGCGAGACAGCGGTCCGCCGCTCCCGCTGACGCCGCCGCCGGAAGCCGGCGGCGGCCATGCGCGTCGCCAGTCGAGGTCTCTGCTGGCTGGCAGCAAACCGCGACATCGGAGCGCCTCGGCGTCGCCGGCCTTGCGCAAGCTGCAGCGCGACGCTCTCCACGACGAGTCGTTCCGAGCCATCTCGGTGTGAGCCACGTCGCGCCCGCGCGTCGGCTCAGCCAGCGGTCGCAGGAGCGATGCGGCGGCGGCGGTGAACTGCTGGATCGCCGGCTGCCGCAGCTGTCAGCATCCTGGGTTTGCACCACGATACTGATGCGGGTTTCCGGAGGTTCGAGAGGCTTCCACAGAAAGCGACCACTCATCACGGTCTTCGCGCCAGAGCGCTCTGTCACTCGCGTCGTCGTCGCCCCAGCCGCTGGCGCCGCAGCGCTTGCCTGAAAGCGCTACGCACAGAAGCGTTCTCTCCCGAAAGACTCGGATTGAGGATTGTCCTGCTCTCTTGTACTGTGTACATCGTTAGGGTCGTAAAGACCGCACTCTGCTTGAGCGACGCGAATGACAGAGCAGCAGCCAACGAGCCATCACCGCAGTGTAAAGAGGCAGGCGTCGCCGACCTCACTTCGCGGCGACGGCGGCAGCGGGCGATGGGCGGGGCTCGAGCGAAGACGCCGACCGGCGCCATTTGTCTGCTACAGCGTCTGCTCGGTCGTCCGAGCTCTTGTCGCCGCCGGTCCAATCCACCGATCCGAGCATTCTTCGGCGACGCAGCGAGGCAGCGATTTAAAACTAAATGCCTCGGTGCGTCTGCAGCCGAGATCCTGGGGTCAGAGGCTATTTCCCGCCATGCTCAAGCCACGCCACCGCTCGCCACGCCGCTGAGCTAAGGTAAGACGAGCGGCCTTCAGGTTGTATATAATTCATTTAGTTAAACCTCTTCATAATACCGCATGCACCCATAAAAACAGGGGAGCTAAACAAAAACTACTGAGGACCCTAGGTACATTACGCTACGGGGGGGGGGGGCACAGGAAACACGAGGCCAACTCTCTCGACGTGGAGGAAAAACTCGGACAGGAGCAATCTTGAGTATGAGCGACAATCCACACAAGTACCAGCCAAGACAACATCCACACGACATTGGCTGCAGTTACGGGGCTTTACTAGCACGGTACATCTCAGCTCGCCGAAGGCGCCAGCTCGCAGAGGGAGGTAACGAACAACTCGCTACAGCGCTACAGGGGGAACGTGAAATATACGAACCGTAACAACGAGCGTGCCATCTAGCTCCGCTCAGGCCTTGGTTACTCGTTGCCTTGCGTGCGTGGCCGCATCGCCGAAGCACGCCTGCACCCATCCGCACGCATAACTCGGCGAGACCGGGAGAACAATTGCCGCGACATTCGCCGCCGCCTCCTCGCGGTGGCGTCGCTGCAAAGTGCCCGTTTAGTGTTCATCCGTAACTCACCGCATGCTGGTCTACCGGCCTGTGCACTCAGGCGCTTCCAGTTAGTGCAAAACTCTGCAGCTAGGCTTGTCTATCGTGAGCGTCTCAGTTGCCACATCACACCACTTCTCGCCGACCTGCACTGCCTCCCAGTCAAGCAATGCATCGATTACGAGGTTTTGTCACTCAATCTTAGGTCCCTTCATTCTTTAGCTCCAGCCTACCTATCAGAACTACTCTCCCACTCACCAGGCTAAACATTGTACCATCCACTTTTCGTAATCTAACTGTTTATCTACACCTCGTACAAACCTCAAATCCTTTGGAGACCATGCATTTAGTTCATATGCTTCCAAAGCCTGGAACTAACTCCCGACTTAAGAGCATTAAAAAGAAATTAAAAACGCACCTATTTAGCACAGCATTTAGTGGGTCCTTGTGATTCGTTCGTTATGTGCCTATTACTGCCGACACTGTGCATGCTGCCACTAACCACACTTGCATGCTGACCCTGCACGTGTCACCCCAAAGTTAGTTATTCTTGTTGTTTATTGAGCATGCTACCACTAACCATTCGATCGTGCTTCCTTTGCAGCTAATACAAAGCGCCTAGAAAGAGATTGAGTTATCTGAGGGTGCTTTATCAAGTGTGTTATTATTATTATTATTATTATTAACATATTGGATCGGCTCTCTAAGAGTCGCTGAAAGGCAGGTCATCTTTGCTCTCGCTATATTACGGCTGCTCACGGTAGCTCGAACAACTCATTTTGGTGGCCTAGCGAAGGTATTGCTGTCGCAACTTTCAAGCTCTAGTCTATCGCCTAACATAATTGAGGCTTTCACTTCCGGTATGATGACTCACAGCTGCGCTTGCGCTTCATCCCTCCCTGTCTTCCAGCACGTGAAACTCTCTCAACACCCTCGCTACATGCATGACGTCCTGACGTCCACACATGGATGGCAGCAATTTTTCTCAAATTGAATGACGATAAACCAACTTACTAGTTATGAGCAAACCTAGTGTTACTCGAAAATCGGAAAGCTTGTCGCTCAAAATCTAGGTGTCTTGTTCAAAAATGACCTGTGAGTAGATGACCTAGTGTGCCATCACGGCTAGACGACCACGCCAGGTCCAAAGTTGGCCCTACTTTCTCCTTCGCAGCATTGCAAGAATTGAGCCTGCTTCGACAGGGATACTACGTCCTAATTGGTCCATTTGTTTGTGGTTTATTCCAGTCTTGACTTCGGTAACTCAGCTTGCAGGTGTACCGACCTAATACAATCAGGTCCATACAGTTAGTGCAAAACTCGGCAGCTAGGTTTTATTTGTCGTTGTTGTCTATCTACCTTGAGGTGTTCTCACTCACTTTTAGATCCCATTATCACCTGAGTCCATCCAACCTGTCAGAGCTACTCCCCTATCAGGCTTAGCATAACACCATCAGCTCTGGTGACTCAAATCGTTTATGTGTGCCTCGGACCAACCTCAAATTCTTTGGAGGACCGCATCTTTAGTTTGTATGCTCCCAAAGCCTGAAACTCACTCTCAAGAGGAACCATGACATTCACTGACTTGAAATTTAAAAAGAAGCTACCAACGCATCTGTTTCTAGCAGCTGCTGCTGGGTCTTTGTGATACGTCCTGTGCGTGCTTATGCTAGCTGACACCGTGCCTGTTAACCATTAACCATACAGTCAAGCTTACTTTACAGCACACGTTAAGTTCCTAGAAAGATTAGATTCTCTGAGGGCGCTATACACACATATTAATCATCATCTCTGGTACAACAGAACCCGCACAATCGATAACCGATAGCTGCCTCAGCACGTCAGTTGACTGGCGAAAGCACAAGCTCTGACACCCCATTAGTTTTTGCAGCCATAGGACTAACCTCAAGATTGATATAGAAATAAAGTTACGAAAGGCAAGCTATCTTTCAGTTGGGTGGTTGCCTAACGTACCAGCTTGGGGTCATCGGTCAAGCAGACCCATCGGCTGCCAGGCAGCATGCATTCTGCAGCCCACTCACAAGCATTCGATTTTCCATGTTATCGTGTACACAGCAATAAACTACGGTCATAATGTCAAACTACACGAACGTCTAGTTTCGGATTCTGCTCTATCAGCAGACAAGTATAGAAGCAGCTTGCTGCACACCTATCATTCCATTCCCAGTACACCACTCCGGACTTGCAAATCCGCTGGCTTGCAAGAATGTGGAATTTTTAAATTCTACTTGTACTCCTTTCTACTTCCTTATGCCTTTTGGTGGCACGTGTTATATGCTCGCATGCATACCGATTTGGTGGCGTCTATATAGGAATCGCTGTGCATATGCGACGCATGCACGTGCTCTTTTCCAAGTCGTTCAAATGAAAAGGCTGTCACTGACAAAAATAGATATGCAGATCGAGACCCTGTTCTACAGAAGCGATGACTGCAGCTGCTTAAACGTGTGAATCTTATCATTTTTGGAGGACAAGAGGCAGAAGGGCTAGACGAGGCAAAGACAAGTCAGAGAGACTGACAGAGGCTAGAGAGAGAATGTCGGGTGTGTTTGCAGACATACAGAAACCAGTAAAAAATAAGTTATGTGCACTATTAGTGCCCAGAAGCCAGCCAGCAACACCGCGAAGCCACAGCAGCACACTCAGATGATAGCACGACTGTCGAATGAATGGATCACAGTCGCACATGCACGCGCACAGTGGCGCATGCATGCGTAGGGCTTCCATTATGTATGTGAGCCTTGCGCAATGTAAATGCTACTGCTGCCACCACGTGGCCACATCTCGCAGCTCAATAGCAGCAGCCAATAGCACGATGCCAGACGACGTCCTTCGGATGCAGACGATGACTGGTTATCGCAGGGCCGCCCTTCAGCCTGCATGCTGCAGCACTTTCTCCTTCCACCTCAAAAACTCGGCTTTCTTCTGTGATTCGTCAATCATAGGACGGTGTCGTTTCTCGAGAGCAGGCAAACGATCTGAAATCGAGGGGAACTCTTGATGACGGCAACTTGGCCAGCTCTTGCACTAGGAGAGCAAACACTGGTACACTGACGCCCGGAGAGGAGGGGAGAAGAGGAGAGAGGCAGCGGCGGCGGCGGAGGGGAGAGTGAAGCAAGTCGCATCCCCTTTGGGGCCTTTCGGCACGACCCAAACGCAACAGGCGACCTGCTACGATTGGCTGACTCTCTGGGAGATTGAGCTTCAGCTCTATCCCCTCATTGGCCGATCGAGCGCAGCCTCGTGAAGTAACAACTCCTGGCAGCATCCCTACCTACGTTTATGCCACAGGCACACGTGCACACGCCGTAACAAGATTCAAAAGACTGCGCATGCGCAGACATTGAATGAGAGAGAGGCGGGCAGGCAGCATCCACGGCGCACAGCCTTGCACAACTAAGCACAACGAGCACCAGCCTCCGGTCAGCAAAGCAAGTAACGAGTTTGCTAGGCAACTACCACGCTGACGACGGGCCGCCGAGAAGCCTCGCGCAAAGTGCAGCTCGATGGCTGCTTTAAAAACGGAGAGAGAGAGAAAGGGGAGATAAATTTCTGACACTTGCAGAGCCCATAAGGAGCAGTGAGCATTCGACCAGCCAGCACAACTTGACAGATAATGAAAACAAACAAAGAAACCTTCTCACCTTGAGTTGCAGGTTGCTGGCAGTCATCGTCGTTGGCTGCACAGGCTGTCGAGGCGTCCAGGCCGCCATCTGACGTAGCAGCTACAAGAAGATCTCCGTAATGCTAGCAACGACTGGCACTTGCACCAGGCAAAGGCTCAAGCGACATTTCATGAAACAAGAAAGACCGTCAAAATAATTACCTCGGCTGGCTGCGACCTCGCGATTCAGAGCCTCCATGTGAGCGACCAGCTTGTCGAAGATGGTGTGACGACAGCTAGCCGCAGCAGTCAGCTTGGCTTTCGACAGCTTCGTGCCAGCTGCTCTGCAATGCAACGCCACCACCGACGCTGTAGCTGCCGGACACTGCAGAATGCAACCAAGCAGCACTCTGCAAGACCTCGCAGACAAGGCTGGTGCAGACTTGTGCGCACACAGGCGGCAGGCTTATCTCTCTCTCTCTCTCTCTCTCTCTCTCTCGCTCTCTTAAGTGGCTGCCCGCCCCGATGGCAGATGGGCAGCGGACAGTGCCGAGGTGACGACATACCCTCTGCCTGCATCTACAACAGTACGAGGGAGGGAGGGGGAGGACGAGGCTGCTCTCTTTTGGCTGCCTCACCTGGCCGCAACGAACAGAGCAGCAGCACTGGTGGCTGCAGTCAGTGCTTCAGAATCGGAGCCGAGATAGTGGTCGCAGTACCTGCGGTAGAAAAAACAGCGCTCTCGGTGAGGGAACAGGGGGGTGGACAGGCTGCAGCACAGGCGTGCAGTGTAGTGACGGATGCATGGTGCAAGAAAAATCACCTCAGCCACTGACATTCATTCCCTATAGTAATAATAATAATAATAGTAGCTTATTTAACAGCCACATTGTATAGCATCAGAAGAGCCTTGACGGCTATCACCACTGCTTGCAGTTGGCAATAAAGGATAATAATAATAATAATAATAATATTGCACTTGATAAAGCGCCCTCAGAGAACTTAATCTCTTTCTAGGCGCTTTACATTTGCTGCAAAGTGATACGCAATAGAATAGTAAGTAAAATCATGCTTGAAAAACAAACAAAATGAATAACATGGTTAGGGGTTACATGCACTGGGTCAGCATGCAAATGTGGTTAGTGGCAGCATGAACAGTGTCAGCACGCATAAGCACATCGAGGACGAATCACAAGGACCCACTAAATGCTGTCCTAAATAGGTATGTTTTTAAGTTTCTTTTAAATGTGGTCAGGTCAGGGGATGTTCTGATGCAGGTCGGGAGGGAGTTCCAGGCTGTGGGAGCATACGAGCTAAATGCACGGTCTCCAAAGGATTTAAGGTTTGTACGAGGTATTTCTAGACTGTTGGATTCCGAAAAGCGAGTGGTACGATGCTTTGCCTGATGGGGTAGTATCTCTGAAAGATAGGCTGGAGCCATAGAATGAAGAGACCTAAAAGTGAGCGACAAAACCTTGAAGTCAATCCGTTGCTTGACTGGTAACCAGTGCAGGTCGGCGAGAAGTGGAGTAATGTGGCAACTGCGACGCTCACGGCAGACAAGCCTAGCTGCAGAGTTTTGCACCAGCTGCAATCGCCTGATCGCACATGCTGGTAGGCCAGTAAGCAGTGAGTTGCAGAAGTCGAGACGAGATGTCACGAATGCATGGACCAACTTGGACGTGGTATCCTTATCTAAACAAGCCCTAATTTTAGCAATGTTATGAAGCTGAAAATAGGCTGATTTGACTGTGGAGCTGATGTGGTCGTCTAACGAGAGGTCGCTTTGGAATATGACACCTAGATTTCGAGCTGATGCAACTGGAGATATGCTGGCAGAGCCAATTTTGAAAGTCAGCCTTTCCAATTTCTGAATAACACTAGGTTTGCCCATAACTAGTAAGTTAGTTTTATCATCGTTTAGTTTTAGAAAATTTGCTGCCATCCATGATCGGATGTCATCAATGCATGCAGCAAGTGAGTTGAGAGAATTTGAGGTGCTCGAAGGCTGGGAGGGATCAAAGCAAAGGTACAACTGAGTGTCATCCGCATAGAAGTGAAAGCCTAGATTGTGCTTGGCAATCACATCAGCGAGAGGGAGAGTATAGACGGTGAAAAGGACCGGACCTAGCACAGAGCCCTGAGGTACTCCATATTTTAGAGGTACTTCAGATGATCTTTGTCCATTCACATCAACACTCTGGAGTCTCCCACTGAGATAGGACCTGAACCACTGCAGAGCAGTGCCAGTGATGCCCAGGCGAGATGAGAGGCGCTCTAGAAGTACTTTGTGATCGATGGTATCAAAAGCTGCCGAAAGATCGAGCAAAACAAGAAGAGACACTCTACCCATGTCTGCATTCCTAAGTAGGTCGTTGTATACCCGAAGCAGTGCTGACTCTGTGGAGTGATTAGCTCTAAAGCCAGACTGGAACTTACTAGCAAGGTGTGAGGTTTCGATATACGAGTTCAGCTGGTCTGCCGCGACCCGTTCCAGTGTCTTTGATAGGAATGGTAGAAGGGAGACTGGGCGGTAGTTGCTTAAGTTCTCTTGGTCTAGTGTAGCTTTCTTGAGAAGTGGCCTGACTACAGCTTTTTTGAAAGGTGCTGGGACCTGACCTGAGGCTAATGACATATTAATGATGTTGGTTATGCATGGCAGCAGCAGATCAATGCAACGTAGGAGCAGGACAGTGGGAATAGGGTCCAGTGGACTTGTTGTCTTCTTTGATTGAGATACGAGCTTTAGGACTATGTCACTGGTGACCTGTTTAAATGCAGACATTGAGGCGCAGCCAGGAACCGAGGAACAGCATTCTAGTGGGAAGGTTGTCGTCGCAGGGATGGATTCCCTGATTTTGTCTATCTTCTGCACAAAGAATCGAGAGAAGCGATCGGCTAGATCATCACAAGGATCATCAGGTAAGGAGCTAACCTGGGAACGGTTGAGGAGATGGTTTATTGTCGACATCAGCATTTTTGGATTGTGCATCTGTGATTCAACAATGTTTCTATAGAAGCTAGACTTAGCCTTTGCTAGGATCGATTGGTACGACCTACAGTAGTCTTCATATGCCTGTCGATGGACAGTTAGTCCGGATCTTTTGTATGCCTTTTCAAGCTTTCGTTTAGTAGACTTGGCTAGTTTAATGTCTGTGGTAAACCATAGGCCGTCTGGGCGGGGGCGCACAGTGCGCTTTGTCAAAGGTGCAAACTCGTCGAGCGTGTCAGCTAGTGTCGTGTTGTAGCAATCTACCAGTGATGACAGATCGGAGGGAGGACTGAGCAGCAAAGGTGAAGCAGATATGCTCGCACGGACAGCATCGATGTCAAGGGTCTTGAGGTTTCGCGATTCACAGGTTATTTTAGAGGAGAATGTGGGCACACACTGTAGATTGAATGAGATCTGCATGTGGTCAGATAAGCAGGATTTGGTGATAACTGGTGATGACAAAGTGCAGTCATATGAGAAAATTTGGTCGAGTGTGTGACCCTTGATGTGGGTAGGGCCATGCACATGAGCCACAAGAGATAATGAGTCTGTCAATGTACGAAATTCGGTGCTGAAAGCGTCAGATAAGTTATCAAAGTGAACGTTGAAATCACCCATAACGAGGAAGGATCGATTTCTTGCACACAGAATCGAAATGAGATCGGAGAAATCTGAGATAAAGGAGGATTTGGTACCTGGTGGGCGATAGACTACTGCCACTATCGGTAGCTTGTTTTCGGGTGAGACCAGGACAATTGATTCAAAAGACTGCTTCGAGGGTACCGCAAATGGCTTGAAGTTGAATTTCGAGCGCACGATCATAGCAACTCCACCTCCAGTTTTTTGATTGATCTAGGGGTGTGAAAGAACGTGAAACCAGATGGAGTAGCGTCTTTAATTGTCGGGCAGTTTATCGATTTCAGCCAAGTTTCAGTTAGGGCGAGCAGGTCGATACCATTTTCAGAAATAAGGTCGTTTATTACTAGAGGTTTATTGCACATTGAGCGAGGATTCCAAAGGCAAGCGTTAAGTCTGGCCGATTGGGTTACAACAGGCCTGATGACCACTAAGTTTGAGAGATTTACAGTGACGCATGCGGGGGAGCGTGCTAAGCGGTTCGAGACAATGCTAGGAATACCAAACGAGCAGCGTCTAAGCTGGCGGTTCCGGCCACCGCGGCGGCTACGGGGTGCTTTCCTTTTGTTAATGCATAGTTCATGAATCTTAGCAACCACATTAATATCTAGGAATGCATTTGATATACGATGACGAAGCGATAGCAGCTGCTGACGACCATAACTAACAAGTATGTTACTAGCCGCCGGCGTAGCTAATGCAGCCGCCGGCGTGGGAGACCCAGCAGCCCGAAGCGAAAAGCGTTTAGATGTCCATAGGCACGTAATTTCTTACGCGCTACGGTCAAAAAAAATGGATCGCCAGGATTCGAACCCACGACCTCCATCGTAAAGAGCAAGCTCCGTACCTCCTGGCCTATAGCCTCTGATATTGACCCTTAGCCCCTGACATTGAGACTTAGCCTCTGACATCGACCCCTAGCCTCTAACATCGATCCATTCATCATCACACATGCTAGCAGAATTCAAACCCGAAACAAATCGCGATGAGAGTGGCAAACAATAATAATAATAATGCACTTGATAAAGCTCCCTCAGAGAACTTGATCTCTTTCTAGGCGCTTTACAAACAAGACCTGCTCCCAGACGCTCTTTCGATGTCACCAGCATGGCCTACTCACTGCACACTGAAACACGGCTAAGCAATCGATGACTACTACAAAAAGCAGGCAAGCGGCGTGTCGCGAGTTAATTTAAAACTGGAGCTTGCAGCTAAAAACAGAAGCACGAATGCATGTGTCAAGTTAGGAACAATCCCCTGGTCCCAAAGCACTGGAGTCAGGTTCGATCAAAGTAGAGCAGTCAATGCCGGCAGCTTGGATCTGCAGCATTAAGGAGCAGGCAACGTGCCACGTGGGCTGATTCAACGCAAAGCAGCACAAACTATGCCAGGCATTACAGTAACCCCTGGGAGAACAGGCTTGGGAGCCGTCGCCAGGCCGGTATGCGGTCACCAGGGGGGGGGGTGGTGGCTTAATACAGCAGACGGATCAACCCTTAGCAATAAACGACACACACACTTGACTCACCTGCAAACCATCGACTGAGCTGCCTGAACGTGCTGAGTGCAACCGAGCTGGACGGCTAGCTCACGAACGGTGATTCCGTCGCGAATACCGAGTAGGCGAAGCAAAGACTGCAGATGCAATTGATAGTTCTTCTTGGTCAGTCCAGAAAGCTTGATAAGCTGCCCCTGCAGAAGAGGAAAAGGAGTGCCATAGCCGATCAGTGGGAGCCAGGCGTGGTTGGTGTGCAAAGGAGAGAGACCAACAGAGCAGAGCAAGCAGCACCAACAGAGAGAGAGAGAGAGAGAGAGAGAGAGAGAGAGAGAGAGAGAGAGAGAGAGAGAGAGAGAGAGAGAGAGAGAGAGACTGAGAGAGAGAGAGAGAGAGAGAGAAACACGAGAGACACAGACACACAGACAAGACTGACTGCGAAAGAGATGAAAGCTTGAGAGACCGAGAGAAGGAGATGGGGGCAACTTGAAAGTGAGAGCAAGCAGGAACGCAAAGAGGATTATATATCAAGCACCAAAGAAGCTGCGACCAAGGCAAGGAGATTGGACGTGCACAGAGAACAGCACTACACGCATACCTTGTCCACTTGGAAATGACATCGAGTCGCCGCGAGCTGAAGGCACATGATCACCTTGGCGCTAGCTGACAGTCCGAGCGTCTTCACAGATGACGAGCACTTTATGTGCAGCGTTCGATGGTATTCCACGGCTTGCCTGCAGAAAAATCGCGAGGGCGTCTTAATAGAAAAAAATGCTCGGAAGCAAGAAGCTGTAAGGCAATCGGTACGATATTTGGAAGGAGTCGGAATGATCGCTCTGGATGCATTACGATTAGCCAGCCCGGTCGTAAAAAAGCGCTAGCTGAACGTACTTGATCGACAAAACAAGCTGCTCGGCAAGTTCGCTATGATGAGAACTGCTACCAAAAAGCTTAGTAACCTGGATCGGCTTATCTGCCAATTGAGGAACGCTAGCAGCGAGCGGTCCGTAGACCGAGACAGGAAGGCTGGGGACGATGAATGACCAGGCCACCGTAATATGAGATAAACGAAATAACAGCTCAGCTACAAAGAGAATCGCGGTGGTAAATCTATCCAATACGTCCTAATTAGGCACTTACTCGACAACATCGGGCCCTAGAGAAAGGCGAGACGCATAGCTTTGAACAACCTGCCGCTCCATATCGTTAGCCGGTCGAGTAACCGAATGACACCATCACATTTCCCGCCACTAGATGTTAAAGAGCTGTGATAAAATCACAGAACCCTGCGATACCTTAGTATAAAAAATAAAGTTTTATATATGCTAATGTTAGTCTTTTGAAATTTATGATTGGTGAAAGAAACTACACCGGAGCCGTCACTTCCTGCCAAAGTCTGTTCGGCGCAGATTACCCATAGATATAAATATGGGACCGCTAGCCGCACCCGGTGGCGAGTGTCGGCGAAGCTACGTAAACGGCGATAATGGTCAGCAGGGACTTCTGAAAATTGTTCGCATATATTACCCAATGACAATAGTCTAACTTTGAAACCAGAATATGGGCCAATACCTCACGCAGCTTCTCCGTCTACCGTGCCTACCGCACTTTCCTCAAGCGATTACCCTGGTAAGCCGACCAAAACTTCTGCCCTGGCCCACTCTTGTTTTTAGCTGAGCTTATTTAACAACCTCATTTATATAGAGGCAGAAGAAGAGCGTTGGCGGCCATTGCCACCGCTTGCAGCGGGCGATACTGCGTCGCGCACTGCAGGACTCGAATGCAGGGTCGTGCAGAGCGAGCTCCTACTTGTCTCCTGTGCAAAGACCCAGGAGGTGACGCAAGGCCGCAGTTCAGCAGCGTCATCTCACGCTTACGAGTAGAAAACAAGCAAAGATCCGCTGATTTAACAGCCGCATTTACACAGTGCCTGAAGAACCGGGGAGCCAATTAATTGCCAGCTTGCAGCAGGCAATAAAGGATTGCATGCGCTGCAGGAACCGACCCCGAGTGCGCCGTCTGAATACGACCTCCAAGCTAGTTAGAATTATCAAAGAAAAATGTAAAAAAATTACCTGCAGCTAAGTGGTAGCACTTTTAACGATAGCTTCGGCGGTGCCCGCCGGTCAGCTACAGCTCGTCTGCGATAGGCGCTTTTTCGACCGCGTTATGACGAACGAGCTCGGTTTCGCTAAAAGCTAATCGTTGGTCGTCTTCTTGATCATTCTCGCGCTCAATTTCAGTGCGTGAACTTTGCCGCGGCTAGGATCTTATCATTGGTCTTGCTGCTCGCGATATGCAGCTGCTATGCAAAAAAGTGCATGGGATACGAAGTACAATATATAGTAATATATATACGTATATCCCGATATACGGATATACGTAGATATCCGTATATATATGTATATATATATGTATATCCCGTAGTACAAGTGCTGGTGTTAGACCGGGGCTGCGTAAAAAAGCACATCAAACGGCGCCAGGTGTCCCGCGTTGTCCAGGACATCACGAAGTTACTACTCGTGACGTTAGCTGAGTTGCAAGGCAGGCGGCAGTCATATTGGCAGGCAGGAAAGTCTACAATAACGATTGAAACACGAACAGCATTTTCAGACGGTACGTTCCGCTGTGCGACGAAAGGCGTACTAAATGCAGCTCCTTCCAAAGTTGTTACAGGTAGAGAGCAAAGCGTACTAAATGCAGCTCCCTCCAAAGTTGTTACAGGTAGAGGCGCCAAGCGTACAGTGCATAGTTCGAACAGCTAAGCGATACGAATGCTGCGTACCTCATTGAAATTGGACCGAGCCTAAGATTTCACCCGCGAATCGGTTACTCTGACTTTCGCGATCGAGCAACGCTATTGGCTGGACGAGTCTGGAGCAGCAGCAGCGCAGGACCTGCAGCTTTTTGCAAAGACCATCATTTGAACCAGTTGCTATCAGGTCTCCGTCAAAGACCATGCCTCTCACAGTTATGATATACCAACCTCCTTCCGGTGGCCTAAACTTGTTTAGGGAAGAGTTTTTGAAGTTCCTCACTTAAATATTCCTGTGTGATAGGCCGTTATTGATTGCAGGAGATTTCCAAATTCACGTTGAGAACCCTTGCAACTGTCAGTTCTGCTCATTTCTTGACTTTTTGGGAGAACTTCGATTTGGTTCAACACTTTAATCAGGGCAATCATATCGATGGCCAGTTTCTGGACCTCTGTATCACTAAGAACGTCCGCCCCACTGGCCTTGTTGTGTGCCCGCCGACCATCTCGGATCGTTGCTCAATCTCATTTAGTGTTCCAGCCCCATTGTATGTGCTGGGTAGCATCGGTTTTTCCAACGACGCAACTTGAAAAACATTGATCCTGAGAAATTTTTTATATCTGTTGGCAAGTCTTCTTGATCTACGCTCAAACTCGCCCGACAGCCTCGATACCTTGATTGGTGCAGTTAACCTAAAACTTACGAGTACCCTCGACGAGTATGCTCTCCTACCTTGTGTTCTTGTACAGAGTCATGGAGAATCCTTTCAATTTACCAAAAAACTTCAAAATGTGAGCCATGTTAGTCGCAGGATTGAACTCCGCCTTAAGAAGTCTCGGTCTGATCACGATCTAGCCAATTTCAAAGACTTTCTCCGTATCGACACACGGAAGCTTAGCAAACCAAACTTCTACTCACAGGACACCGCAAGCGTGCAGTTGGACTAGGAGACTTTGTTCTTATAACTGACGATGCTGTTGTGCGATCGTCACCGTGTGCACGGAGTTTTTTAGTCGTCTTTGACAGCTGCCTAAATTTTTTGAAAGTTCAAATCAGAACACCGCCTCCACTGCTAGCTATCACGTTCGATGCCTATCCAAGGTTAGCGATTGCCAATCGCGGTGGCTTGGATAAACTTTAACGAACTCCCTGGTTCTGTCTTTGCTGGTTTATTGCAATACCATTTTCGCTGGGCTACCGAAAAGCCATTAGGCTACTGAAGCTGGAGATAAATACTGCTGCAAGGCTAGTAAAACAATTCTCCTTGGGGCTCAGCCACGAATCTCTTTCGCTGAACGCTGGATGCCGGTCGATCAACGAATACAGAGCAAAGTTCTTACAGTAAACCACAATACCCGCCTTGGCTTTTTGGGTCCTCCATACCTAGCTAAACTGGTGCACCAGTTTCAGCCTCCTCGTGTCCTCAAGTCCTCTTTGGACGATAAATTTGCTGTCCCTTTCCTTTTCTTAGAGGCCACTGGTGACAGGAGCCTTTGCTTTCAGGTCCTAGAATTGTGGGACTCACTTCCACAATTCTCATGCTGCATCTTTTTTTCTGCTGATTTATCGACGTCCTTTTCAGCCGTACTAGCCGCTAATTCCATGATGCTCACTTCATGGACTACGCAGCTCCTGACTCTTTTATGCTTCTGACTTTCTCTGTTGCTTTCGTGAGATGGTGAGATGGAGTCTATTGAATACCGATTGCGTACCGAATGCCGCTTAGGCTTTGAGTTCCTATGGAAACTCTCCTGCGAAACTACCATTTAGTCTTTGTGGCCTTACTGAATTACAGATGGAGATACGCTAGATTATGAAAATAGTCTAATATATCTCTAGTGTGATTTTAAGGTGCCATACTAGTACTAAATCTTTGCCTTAGCACATTAATTTCTCTTGAAAGAAACCACATCAAAACTGGTTAGGCATACTGACATGTAGAGTTTGAATGCTGCAAACGCACAAGCAAAAGTTTAACATAATTATACTTGTCAATATAGTAAGGCGTAAATATGCGTATTGGGTCATATGTATTGCACCAACCGTTTGGACGGTACAGTAACGTGGTAACATGGTATTCTATCGACCCGGGTCTTTCCCCAGAGGTAAGTTGATCGCTCATCACTACCAGGTCGCGGGTTCCAGTCCTTCAGAAATCTTTATTGCCCGCTGCAAGCTGTTGCGATTGCCTTAGCTGCTACATAAATGAGGCTGCTGAATATGCTAACGTTTCTATTTACCTATCTATCTAAAATATCAATCTATGTACCTATTTATCTCTATGTACTTACCCACCCAAGTGATAAAGATGGGCATATCGATGAATGAGAGGGTGTGCATAAAGAGAGGACAACAAAGAGGCTCTATCTGAAACCGGGCTTTTGTACTAGCGATGGACATAAATATATGCAGACACACGTGCGCCCGCGCGCGCACACACACACACACACACACACATATATATATATATATATGTATATAGTGCATAAATGCATATATAGTCTCTCGATATGATGCATACGTGTATGCCTTTTGCATTCTTGTCTAATCATGAAAACCACCATATTAGCTACCATATAACTATAACTACCATATACCATATAACTCTCGGTTAATGCTTATGCAAAGTTGGTATGCAATAGAATTACTAATATTTATCATTTCATATCTGAACTCGCACTTTAAAAATAGCCACCGCGTTAGTAATCGTACAGCGTTTCACCGTTTAGAGTCTGCAATGCCGAAGGACTTCCGCCACTAATCGACGCCACATGTCAGATAATAACAAGACACGACTGTGCCAAAATCTGTTTGGTGCCCCATTTTTAGCAGTGCAAGGTACATGCGCAGCCAGCTATTATTCTGCAGTTTTCTTATTGCTAAGTATCATTATTTAGTATTAGCCCGAATTTCTGTGGCACCGGCGTCCAACAAAGCCGGCCTCTAGTTCAATTGCTGGGTGCACACACACTAAACCAAACTAACGTCGCTGAAAGCTACCGTGCCAACATGGCCGCCGTACAGCTAGAATGCAGGGCTGACGAATAAACGGGAAGCTAGGGAGCTAGCAGTGAAAAGTAAACTGAGGAAATACTAAACCGCATCTTCAAATCGCGCTAGGACCAAAGTTCGCCGGATGCTTCAGTTCTCGTTCTTGTCTTTTCAAGCGCACGAATGGATCATCCGCAGAAGAGAGAAATGAAAAATTCAAACTAAGCATTCGATTCGAATTAAAACGGCTACTATTAAATACTGAGATCGGTGGATATATTCGCGTTATTTTTCGTCGGATGCACTCTGCTTTGCGGCCCACGAGGTTCTTGCGCCCATTCCTTCCCAGCAGCATCCGGTTTCTTCGTAAGTGCGTGTGAGCTGGTAGCAAGCATCGGCGCAGAGTTCGTACGGCGAAAAAAGGAAGTTCGCTTCCGGTCGTTCTGGAGCGGCTCCGCTACCGTGCACTGCGTGACATGTGAACCTGGATCTTGCTTCGAAGTTTGCATTAATTAAAGGGCTTGCAGCACAGTTTCTCTGCGTCTACCACTAGTAATATGGTCCCACTTAATTTTTCGAAATCGAATCAGTGCCCGCTCCCCTTGCGTGGTCACGCAACACGCTTTGAACTGACGTCCAATCGAAATCGTGCTGCGAGATCGACGGAAGCTCTATAGCGAAGCGTGCCCGTGCTCGTCCGGCGGCGTGCTTCACACCGAAGTCTCGGGCTCGGCGCTCTAAAACCGCGAGGCTCAAGATTGCAAAAGCACGGCTCTCTCATTTCGGTCTTCGAGCCAAGCTTGAGTGACCCTTACCCTTTCAGAATGGTAAGGAGTGGGCCGGCCTTCGATGCATTAAATGTCACGAGTGTTGAGCTGCCGCTTTTGTTCAGGGCTCGAAGCCGGCTCCCCCAAAATCTAGGCGCAGGTGAGTGACGAACTCGCGGCAGCGAGGACATTGCGGTATCGATATCGTCCCATAAACGTTCGATGGGTTCAGATCAGGTGACTGCTGAGAGTGCCACTGCGTCAGCAGCACACGGGCCTCGTAAAAAAAGTACTTTACTCAAAAAGTTGTTGTTGACCAAGCAAGTTGAATTTTAAAGCTAAAATTTTCTGCTTGGGGTTCGTTATATTTGGCTGCGACATAACGAGCCTAAGCATACTTCTGGTGCGGCCGGTGAAATACTCTCTCGACAAGTTCACTGTGCGGTGCTGCTATTGCAGTGGCCAAGTCAATCGCTCGATCTGAACTCCATAGAAGTGCTATGGAGTGCTATCGACAGGCGGCTGATGCAGGGTGCTCTGCGGGCCTTCATATGTAGCCAATCATTACAGTATAAATAACGCTCTGCGGATTGTGCCTCAGCAAAAGAGACCACTCAGAAGCCGGTGGCCTTTGTGCTGTCCAGCTAAGGGAGATCGTAAAGAGCTGTGGTGGGGAGACATCACTCGAAACGCGTAAATACCAGCAGCATAGCAGCTAGTTTTTTGGCTATCAGTAAATATTTGCAAACGCTATGCCAGCTTTAAATTATGCCTCGCACAATACAAAATACTCTCATCAGTGGACCTGACTAGCAGCCTTAGCAGCGGGGGGCCATGCCGCGAGGACTGTTGCAGCTGGGCGGAAGCACAATTTTGGTAGTCGTTGGCCAGTTTGTCACCAAAAGCTTACCCTTGGCAAATTCTTTGGTAGGGATCAAAATAAACGGCAAAAAAGTTCGTAGACATTTGCATACATGAATCCGATCAAGAAGTTCAGATAAACTTCAAAGTTTGGTCGCAGTCGTACTCAGTATATAATTTTGTTCATGACAACAGACTCAGCATTCCTATACACACACACACACACACACACACACACACACACACACACACACACACACACACACATATATATATATATTAGGAAGCCTGCCTGGCGGACCTCAGCATTGCACACTCGGATCGGAAGGCATTTCGGCGGCTGGGCGTTTCGGACGCCATTTCCGGGTCGGAAGCCATGTGGTCCCTGTTCCTGTACCTGGAGTCGCGGGTCGCCCCCGCGGCCCCGGCAGGGCAGGGTTCCTCCGGCTAATGTGATGTATTAAATTCTAACATTTTAATGTATGTATACAACGAAGTAGCCCCATTGCCATGAGGTTAATTCTTGACTTTAATCAGGCTTCTCTCTAATAATAAGGCAAACAGGTGGTTTATTATACTACATGCCCTTAGAATGTAGCCCAGTGGTAAGGTGCTTGCACTGCCCTTCAAGGACACTGCAGTTGACAATCCTGTAACTGTCGATGCAAGCTGGATGAAAGCCCTGAAGGCCAATCTGCATCAATGTAAAAGGGGTTGCTGAACCTTGAGGCCGATGTTTAGATAATTGTGCTTCATGCTGGTGCCGTTGATTATGACTTTGTGGAGTTACAGACGGAGATACATTATCGTCATTTAAATCGCTGGCTCGGCCTTAGGGGTGACTTCGCCCACAAAGATATGTCTCGTACACAATTAAATTAGCGTGTGCAAAGCTTTTGACTATTCAGAGATATTTAGGGAAAATGCGAAAACGACGAAGAGTTGCTTGCGTTTTCACAGTCTAGAGCTTAGAGGTGGGCACTTTGTCATCAACTTCCGTTTAAAACATACGGTGAGCTATTTCGATTAAAATAGGCCAGATATGAAATAATTGTAATAATAATAATAATAGCTCGTTTTTATTTCATTTCACCATATGAGGACTAAATCCCCAATGCATTTTACATATGCTGTAGAGGAAGCATATCAGTTTCTAACGATAATAATAGTAATAATAATAATACATTTGATATACATTAATACATTTGATATAGCACCCTCTGAGAACTTAAACTCTTTCTAGGCACTTTATATATGCTTCAAAGAAAGTGCAATCAAATGAGTAGTAGTAGCGTGCACAATTTCAGCATGCATGACATGCTTAGAGGTGACAGCATAGTTTCAGCATGTATGTATGTATCTCCGTCTGTAACTCCACAGAGCCACTAAGACTATGTGGGTGTTACGCAGGAGAGTTTTTTATAGCGCACTCACAGCCTAAGCGGCTTTCGGTACGCATTCGGTAGCCAAAAGACTTTGTCTCCCTCAACAAAGAGAAAGTGGGAAGCATAGCAGAGTTAGGAGAGCAGTTGAGGTAGTGAGTAGCATGGAAGTAGCAGCACAGGACCGCTGGAAAAAGGACTATTCGCAAAGATGGAGCAAATACTGTGAGGACTGGGGAGATTTTACCTTCTTTTTAAATGTCTTTTAGTTAGGCAAGATCGTAATGTCAGTCCGCAGTGAGTACTAGGCTTTTGGAGCGTAGAAGAGGCACGGTAGCTCATTGACTGTAGGTTCGTACCGTCGCAGCTATACGACTCGAGTCAGGTGATCGTGTGGCACAATAGAAAGCCTGATTAGCAAGCATTTCCGATAATCAGGCCATTGTAAGAGAATGAAAGAACCTAAAATTGAGTCGCAACATCTTATAGTCGATATGCTGCTTGATGGGAGGCCAAGGCAGGTCGGTGAGAAGCAGTGCAATATGGCGGTTGAGATCTTAGCGACAGAAGAGCCTAGTTGCAGAGTCTTGAGCCGACCGTGAGCGTTGTATTGCACTGGGAGTAAGACTTACCAGTAGGGAGTTACAGCAGTCTAAAGAGGATGTCGTAAATGCAAGGTTAGGCATCTGAAAGTATGCAGATTTGATTGTCGTGGAGCTGTCGTGATCATTTGAGGAAAGGTCATTTTGGGACAAAAAAGCCAGACGATTCCGTGCAGATGCTACAGAAGATGTGTAGGCCGGTGTCATCTACTCACTAAAATCTCTCACTGAGACAGGACCTAAACATTGCAAAGCAGCGGCAGTTATGACCAAGCGAGACGATAATAGATCAAGAAAAACTTTTGAGATCGGCGATATGAAATGCTGCGTATAGATCAAAGGGAGCTAGCTGGCAGCCACTTCTTAACTCTCCGAAAGTAAGTTACGTACTGGTTTGACGTCCTTATTGCATAAGAGGTTGCACTAGTCTGCCAATACGCGTTCCATCGCCTTTGATAAATAGTACATATATAGTGCATTAGACAATATAGTAAAACGTACAATACTTCACGACACTGGTCAGAATTTGCTTAAGTTCTCTTTGTCTTATTATTATTATTTTTGCAGCCATCCCGATCTGCTACTTCCATGCTACTCACTACCTCAACTGCTCTCCTAACTCAGCTATGCTTCTCACTTTCTCGTTGTTCCACGAGATGAAGTCAATTGGCTACCGAGTGTGTACCGAAAGCCGCTTAGGCTGTGAATGAGTGCGTTATATAAAACTCTCCTGCGAAATACCCACTTAGTCTTTGCATCCTTGTGAAGTCACCGACAGAGATACATTTTATAATAGGGTAGTCACTGGAGCGACGGGATTTTATTTTACATTTTCCCGTCACCGTACCCGCTCACTCCTAGTCTTGGGGATGTGCTGCGGCAATACCATGGGCGAGTCTGCACTTTGCCTTCAGCACTAGTCCTGCTACTTACTGGGCCGCGGTAGCCTAGGATTAATTTGCTCGCTTTTCATGACTAAGGTCGTAGGTTCGAATCCTGCGATTGTGTGATTATTTGTTTCAAACTGCAAGCGGCGGTGAGAGCCAATAGGGCTCTTCTTCCGCTAGACAAATGAGGCTGTCAAATCAACTAAGATTTGTTTTTAACATAACCGGAAAGATGAAAGACGAAAGACGAAAGAAGAAAGACGCTATGCCCCGCCAGTCAGCCACCTTAGTCGTTTTGGGCACATCTAAATTAAACCAAACTCTAAGATTTTTCACCAGTACAATCTAAATCGGCTCAATTATCGGATTCAGCAGCCGTCTAAGTACAGGTGCAACTTGTACTGCACAAGACTGGTTATCAATGAGTCGGCAGAGACCCGCCCATGGAGTTATCTCCACCGAGGCAAAAGTGACGCAGTTGACAGCTCGCCGAATCTACCAGTCGAGGAGACGTTTCGTCAGGCTAAGCCCAGCTCTTTAGGGGTCAAACCTTCTATTTGATGAGGGCATTGAAAGAAAAAAAATTATACGGTGCTCGTCATTGGCTTTAGTTTGCGTAATAGGTATAATATTTTTGCTTGACGTTGGTACATGTTTCCATGGTGTAGCGGTTATCACATCTGCCTAACACGCAGAAGGTCCCCAGTTCGATCCTGGGTGGAAACAAATTTTTACTTCAGCCGTACTCGCAAAAAGGCAAGAAATTTTGATATTTCGGGCAAGAGCCGTCGCGTGGAGTGTGGATTACTGCAAATTAGTCGCCATCCACGTCGTGGCGGGTAATGCGTTGCTCACGAGTTCGAGCACTCTTCTGTGGGATGAGTATGGTTCAAGCTCGCCGCTTCCTTCGTTGGTCTGACTTAATCTCTCGCATACCCGTTCCTCACGAGAATGTGTGCACTGTTTACACCCGCTGGTATCAGGCCGGTGGTAAGGTGCTCGTATTGCAGCACCCAGGTTTCGGGTTCAAGTCCTACTGTGCATCCAATATTCCACTGCCCTCAAAAAGCTGGGCGAAAAAAGCGGCTCTTCTGCTGCTTTTAAAAAATGAGGCATTTTTATCTGTTTACTTTCTAGTCTCCTCGGCAGGAGAGACAAAACGCTCGTCGCCGCTCGGAGTCACGTTTCTAACACTTCCGCTGCCGTCGACGCGAGCGCTGGGGAGCCTGCAGACGTCTGGCGCACCACTTTCGGTTCACCTTCGCCGGGCCCGTGCATTTGAGTGCAGCTGTAAGGAGCTGCGAACGGGGGTAGCAGGTGGCCGGAAGCGGTCGTGCTGCCGCTACGTCCCGCCTCGAGTCGCCTCGAGTGGCCACGCACGATGCGCTAGCCAACGAACAGCAAGAAGGAAGCGGCAGTGCGAAAGTACTTTCACACTGCCGCCGACGAGAGAGGTTCACGCCTCCCAGCGACCGAGAGCTCATTTAAACTCGCTGAAACCATTAGACCGAAACTCGGTCAGCGTCCGCCAAGACGGCGGCCGCTTTCTGTCGCACGAGCTCCTCCTGGGGAAAGGGGGCAGAAACAAATTTCGGATCCGGCTGAACTTTCGAACGCTTAGCGAAGCAATATGGAAGCGTCCGAGAGCGAGAAACTTTCTTTGCAGCAAATGTAAAGGGCCTAGAAATAGATCAAGTTCTCTGATGGCACTATATCAAATGCATAGTTATTATTATTCGTCTAGTGTGTGCCTTTTAATAAGTGGTCTCACAACAGCTTTATTGAAAGATGCAACTGAATGTTCGATGCGCAGGACCGCAGAAAATCTGGACATCACAGAAGTGGAATCGTAGATATGGGAATCACAGGTATGGATACAGCTGCGTTTACACGGCTGACTTTCCTCCTAAAACGGACAGATTTTGGACCGATTTCCCACAAATTTTGGTTACTACATCACCACAGGTCACCAAATTTTGGGGGCTAGAGCCACGTCAGCAGGCGCTCACGAAGGAGAATCTGTTTCTACTTTTTGGCTCCATGCTGGTCCTGCCGACCAATCAAAGCCCGTATGCTTATTACGTACACCTCGCGGCCAAAATAAAAATGGCTGACATTCGTATGCTGGAGTTTTGTGAGGCTTTCAGAAAAAGTCCGTGAACATGGGATGCCTTTGCGTTGTAGTCAAGGCTTAAACATGTTCTAAATAGAATACGCCGTGCATCTGTTTATCAAATCCACCAACTATGCTCCCGCACACCCGTACCGTCACACATTAATTAGCACTGCTCACTTTCCCGAAAAAGCTTTTCTAAAATGCCCATCTTTCTCTCATTTATATTCTTCTCGTGCTACTCTACTATGTTGACTGCAGCGGCGAACTCAACTTCTTCGGATGACGGCTCGGCATCTTTTCGGGGGGGGGACTCTTTTCTTGCCAGCCTCCCGGATTAGAGCACGGGCTGTGGGCGGGACTAAGTCGGCCATCAAATCTGTCGTGCAAACGTCCCAACTAGGAGGAAAGTCGGCGTATGTCAGCAGGAAAGTCTGCCGTGCAAACGCAGCTTAAGGGGAATCTCGGACGTGGGGAGTCGCAGGTATGGGTAAGAACAACAATCGCAGGCAGGTCTAGGGGGTCTAAGGAGCCGATGATCTTTTTAGGCTGGGAAACGATCCCCCGGGACGGAGGTCAATCGCAGCATGCTTGAAGGTCAATCGCAGCATGCTTGAAGGCAGACATTGAAGTAAAGTAACTGAGGTTGAAGAGTAGTGTTGTGATGTTATATTGGGGACGGACTCGGCGACGTTGTCACTAATGCTGACAAAGAAGCTACAGAAAAAACTATCTGCTAGATCGCCGTATATGATAGCTACGAAATGATAGGTACGATACCCACAATACGGTGCCGATCAGGGAGAGGCAGTAGAGACAGACGGCTAAAGGTCGAAAGCAGCATTTCGGCTGGAGAATCCTGGATAGCCCCCTTTTTCTCTTTTAAAACAAGACGTTCGATCTGACCGATCGGGACCGATGCGCTAGGCCTAATCATCGCTGTGTGAAACCGAGCAACGGTACACGGTACACGGCGAACGAGGTGCTAGCTGCTTCGTGGGCACGCGATGATAAGTTTGACTAACGTGACCCACGTGGCCTCTGAGCGGAGCGAGGATAATCCTCCAGTGCCGTTAACAAATACCAGCAAAGTCGAACTCGAAGTTCCTGCTTGGATTCTGCATACGCCTCGGCGACAATGAAGTGCAACTTTGTAGAAAACTTTATTCCTAGCAGCTAATTAATCACACACTAAAATATTTCTAGAGTGCTGACTGCGAAACCTCTCACTAAAGAAACTTGTTTGGTGGCAGACGCCGATTCACTTGGCGGCAAATCTTACAGATTGGGACCCAAGATTTTTTTAATTCAGAGAAGCTCAGCCAAGGATACTGACTGTCTGCTTGTCTGCCATACGGCGAAGTATTGGCGGTTGGCCATCGCATTAGGAAGATCGAGAAGACGCCCAATCGTAATGAGAACGCAGGCATAATCTAACACTGCGAAGCGGCTTTTTTGTGTGTAATCAACATGTAAAGGTACCAGAATTGATCCAACGCAAGAGGCCTAGCAGATTCCGAAATAGTCACCAAGGCACCACGACATGTCGTGCTTTCGCTAAGCGGTCCTTGTAGTAGCCCGGAATGTCAACGCATATTGGTTATACAGTGAACGATTCATAGCAGTTTCATTTACGAGTTACCCTTGCTACCCATACTATTTCCCGAGAGACCATGTCTCCGATTCAGTGATGAAATCTTCGTATTTAATCAAAACCAGCACCCTCTACTGGGTCATTCATTGAGCCGGCGGAGTGAGGTTCGTAAACCGATTACACCGGTATCACAGACTAAAGTCGAACTGGAAAAAATCCTGCGCGAGCAGATAGCTGAGTTCGCCACTTTGTCAGCAGAACTTATTTGAGGCCTTCGCAAAGCGGTATGAGTTTATTCTCGTGACTATTTTTTTCGAGATATCCGAAAAGCTAACCGGAGAGGTCACGAGGGTACAGTTACGGGGAATTTGGAGCAGACAAGCACACCGCCATCTTACCACGCTGACCGCCATCTTACTCCGCTCGGAAATGAGCACTCTCCCCGAGCCAATTGCTCTCACGAAGCTTCAAGCACTCGGGACAAAGCGAAGCTGTCAACTTCTTTGGCTGAAATCTATCAAAGGGGGCTGAGCCTTAGGCCTCAGGTTGAAGCGAGAGAACATTGGATTCAGACAAATCTATCACTGCCCCCGAGTCACAAAGGCAAAGCTTGTGGGGAATAGTGATCATTTTCTATACTTTTGATGCACGAGTAATTGTGAAATAATTGCTACTACCCAGCAACAAGAGCTGTCGCACTGTGTGGCTTAGTGTACTGGAGAGGCTCACAGACGCGAATACACCGTATCGGCACGAACGCAATCCGGGGTTGATTACCGCCATGCCTGCACACCGTTACCTACACGCCAAGCCTGCGGCGTGGAAAATGTGAATGTCGCCGCCGCCTGGGTGTTCCACTATTCAAAAGCTCTTGATTTATTATTTCATCATTCAAAAGCCAGCCTCAAAGCTGCAGAGGTCGAGTGGCAGTATCGAATCGAATGCAGAGCACGTGGGTGGCAGTTCGCATCCCACGATGCCCTCCTTCCTTCATGCACTGTCACTTTGGAATGCTACATCGGCCAGACTACAACAGCCATGCGGCTCCTGAATTACTACCTACGCGAACCGGATATGCTACATGATGTACTCACTATTCACTTATTCCCGGAGCTTCGAGCCTGACATAATAACATTAATAATAAATTTGTGTAGCCCTCTCACAGAACTGAATTTCTTTCTAGGCACTATACATTCTATATAAAAATGCTATATAAAAGGAAATAGAACGATAGAGCGGCGGTAGTATAGAAAGCATTGCCAAATGATTGGTGGTAATATCCGCAAGCAACAGGCATAGTGTAAGCCGCAGAGACTGGCGATCACGCTTCCTTTGCAGCAGGTGTAAAGTGCCTAGAAAGAGGTTCGAGTTCTCTGAGGGCACTAAAATAGATGTGTCGTTATCTCTCTGTGGATATGAAATAGACTGGCTTACGTTAGCGACTACTCTCCTACTGCCGACTATGGCTCATCCTTTTCAGCGGTCCTGAGCTGCTACTTCCATGCTACTCACTACCTCGACTGCTCTCCTGACTCTGCTATGCTTCCCACTTTCTCTTTTGTTGCGAGAGACGAAGTCCGTTGGCTACCGAATGCGTACCGTAAGCCGCTTAGGCTGTGAGTGCGCTATACAAAACTCTCCTGCGTAGCACCCACGTGGTCTGTATGACTTTGTGGAGTTACAGACGACGCTCCGTATTGCTGCTGCATTCCGCTACTGTCAGCATTCGGCTTCGCGAGCATCCGGGTAGTCGACGTCCGCGAATGCTGCTCGTCGACCTCGCCTCGTGGCTCCGTGGCGTCTGCTTCTTTGGCGTCTGTCGGCAAGGACCGGCGCTTTAGGGCTACGAGCGTTTCTCGACGTACGAGCTCTGGAGAGAAAAAGTCGCTGCTAGCAGCGTTCGCTTTATATTCGTACCGACACGCACGCGTCAGTTGCACGTCGCATACAATGTCGGGCCACGAGAGACCAGTAGCGGCTCACTCAGCTAGGTGCGAGCATTGCAAGGATCGTCGCTGGCTCGCAGCAGTGCCTCGGCTAGGACAATCGCTGAACAGCTACGAGGCGACTCGACGTCTGAGCCGTACGACGGGTGAGTTTCGCAAAGGCGAGCGTATCTCTCTGGCGTGGCTGCGCGAGGCGCCGGCCGCGCGGCTGGCTTAGCAATGTCTCGCATATCGGCGGCTGAGCGAACGCCCACGTTTGGCGAGCTCGTGCGCAACTGGGCCGCCGGGTGCCTGGTGTTCGGCAGTCGGGAATTTCGCCGTTCGATCTCGCGTTCAGCCGAGCGGCCGTTGTAGCTGACGGCCTGACGAACGCCTGACCGCCGAGCTCCGCGCGGATACATGTATTCGGGAGCGTATCGCATGGGAAAACTGTGCAGTGCTGGCGGCGGCGGCATGTCAGCAATGGCACTGAACTCGGGCTGCACGACCTCGTTAGATAGGTGCTGTCGTGCTCTCGCCGGCGCCTCCTGCACAGAGCTCGCGGCACCGCCGCCGCCGCTCGTTAGCCGAAACCTTCCCGTCGCTCTCGCCGAGGCGAGAGCGAAGGCTAAGCGCACGACTAACGAGGTGGCGCCCGGTAATCGGCGGCGGCGGCGATCGGGTCGTCGATGCTCACCCGCAACGAGCGGCGGCGACACTAATTACTCCCGATCGCAGGCGAGACGAGAGCGAGGCTGCTGCACCACCAAAGCCGCCGCCGCCGCCGAGGCTGCGCTTGCGAGGCGGCAGCAGCTCGGGTTCGCGTGGCCGGTGCCGCCGTCGGTCGTGGGCCCTGCGAGCCCTGCGGCCCTGCGACGACGACGTTCGAAGCGCCTGGGTGGATATTCGCAGCTCCTCGGGCGCCATGCAAATGAACCATATATTTGTCATTTTTACACTCTGAAGAAAGCGCTGCTGCGATGCTGCTTCGAGGCCGCCCGGCGATAAAGAAGGCGTTCGCTTATCGGCGAGCGAGCTCGCGACCACATGTATGTCCTATCCAGTTTGGGACGACGCCGGCGGCTATCGAATGCTGGTCCGCTTCCTTTACAGTTAGTAATAATAATAACAATAATGCACTTGATAAAGCGCCCTCGGAGAACTTAATCTCTTTCTAGGCGCTGCACATTTGCTGCAAAGGAAAATGCAACTGAATAGTAAGTAAAATCATGCTTGAAAAACAAACAAGATGAATAATATGGTTAGGGGTGACAGGCACAGGGTCAGCATGCAAATGTGGTTAGTGGTAGCATGCACAGTGTCAGCACGCATAAGCACATCAAGGACGAATCACAGGGACCCACTAAATGCTGTCCTAAATAGGTGTGTTTTTAAGTTTCTTTTAAATGTGGTCAGGTCAGGGGATGTTCTGACGCAGGTCGGGAGGGAGTTCCAGGCTTTGGGAGCATACGAACTAAATGCACGGTCTCCAAAGGATTTAAGGTTTGTACGAGGTATTTGTAGACTGTTGGATTCCGAAAAGCGGGTGGTACGATGCTTGGCCTGATGGGGGAGTATATCTGAGAGATAGGCTGGAGCCATAGAATGAAGGGACCTAAAAGTGAGCGATAAAACCTTGATGTCAATCCGTTGCTTGACTGGGAGCCAGTGCAGGTCGGCGAGAAGTGGAGTAACGTGGCAACAGCGACGCTCACGATAGACAAGCCTGGCTGCAGAGTTTTGCACCAGCTGCAATCGCCTGATCGCACATGCTGGGTGGCCAGTAAGCAGTCCGGGTAGCGAGCCTCGCTACTCCACACCGCTGCTTCGTCGAAATCGGTCCAGCGAATCAGAGTGAAGTTCGCTCGCTCCCCTTTTTAAATAGCTACGCCGGTCGGCTGGCCCGAACGTGCTGGCGGTCTGGGCGCAGCCGCCGCCGCCGCCCTCGCTCTCGCGGTCTTCCGCAAACACGGGACAGACAAGGGAGCGGACGCGACAGCCGCTTCTGCGGTGGCGGCTGCGCTGGCGGCTGCGGCTGCGGAGACGTCGCGGCTCTGCGTGCGAAGAAAGAAAACAAGCAATTAGCACCGCCGCTCACTTACCTTCGACGAAGGCTTTCACGGCGAATCGACCGAGTAAATATTTGGCCCGAAAACGGGGTCACTGGGTTGAGCGACGGACGGACTCCCGCGCTTTGTAGTCACTCGAAGGCGCGGCGAGAAGGCGCTATCCGAGCCAGGCAGAGCCGGCTTAAAGCGGCGACAATGCCGCTCCCCTGCGGCGGCCGGGGGCAGCTCGCCCGAAAGCGTCTGCTTCAACTCGAGGCCGCGAGCTCGAGGCCTGACGCAGGCAGAGCAGCCGGACGCCGGTCAGCAACGAGCGCCCGTGCGGAGATTGAACGTCCGGCGTTTCGACGTACATCCCGATGCGCGTCTCTCGCCATCCGGTCCATTCGACTCTAGCGCACGCCTAAGAGTGAATCTGACGCCACGCCAGCCCGAAAGGGCGGCGGCAACATTTGACCTCTCTTCTGGATTAGCTCATCCCAGAGAAAAAGGGGCGTGACTCGTTGTTGGAGAATCAAGTTCGGAGTAGGATGTGGAACGGACTCCGAAAGTAACTTAATCTCCGTTCAGCTAGCCCGCAATCTTGGTCATCAAATGCATTCACCTTGACCTCGGATGGGGCGAGAGCCTTAACCATTGGACCAAACCCAGGGAAACTAAAGTCCGGCCGATTCAGCTGCCTCGTGTACATGAGCGGCTGTAGAGCTTGCCTCGTGTACATGAGCGGCAGTAGAGCCTGCCTCGTGTACTCTTCGGCAGTAGAGCCGGCCTCGAACGGCTCTCGCTTGCAATCGGCAATCTGGGATGGCCTACTCCACGACTTGGAGTCACCACCTGGGTTGTTAAAAGGCGAGCACCTTTTAAATATTGAGCTCAAGCATTGCAGATGCTGCAGCCATAAAGTTACTAGTACTCAACAGAACGCTACCGTTGTGAGAGTTTCAGCACAGCCGAAACTGTCTCGAGCGGTTAGCTGCACACTGTCGCCCTGTCAGCTGTCACGCTAGCGGCCTCTTTTTCACGCATTTGCTGCCGTGTGTCTGCAGCTCTCACACATGCATGCTCACACATTCACAAGTGAGTCAATAAATACTCGAGTTTAAAAAAATACTAATATAAATACAATAAATCTATAACAAATACTTGAGCATTAAAAAATAATAATATAAATACAATAAATCTATTTACTCAGCCTTAGCACACGGGGTGGCAGCTACATGTTGTTGAGCTACTATACAAATAATAATAAAACTACGTTTGTTATAGCGCCCTCAGATAACTCAATCTCTTTCTAGGCACTCACATTTTCTGCAAAGGAAACACGATTGAATGGTTAGTGGTAGCACGCACAATGGCAACAAGCATAACATGGTTAGCGGCGACATGCACATGGTCAGCATGCCATAAGGTTAGTGGCAGCATGCAACAGTGTCAGCACGCGTATGCACACAAAGGACGAATCCCAGGGACCCACTAAATTCTCTCATAAATAGGTGCGCTTTTAATTTTTTATTTAATGTTGTCAAGTCGGGGGATGTCGTGACGCAAGTCGGGAGTGAGTTCCAGGCTTTGGGAGCATACGAACTGAAGGCACGGTCTCCAAAGAATTTGACGTTCGGACGAGTTGTAGGTAAACAATTTGATATAGAAAGCAGGCGGCACCGTGCTCGGATGGTCAGACTAAAACTGCTGAGCTTCGCACTAGCTGTCAAGCCAAGCTGCTGAGTTTTGCACTAGCTGTAAAAAAAATACTAGCTGATTTAACAGCCTCTTTTTGTATAGCTGCAGAAGAGCCTTAAAGGCTATCACCACCGCTTGCAGCGGCAATTAAGAATCGCCCACCGCAGGATTCGAACCCACAACCTCGGGACTGAGGTCGTGGAGACCAATTGCCTTACCTAGTGAGCCATCACGGCTCACCACGGTCCGCTCGTGACAGATAAGCCTAGCTGCTGAGTTCTGCACAAACTGTAAGCGTCTTATTGCGCAGGCCGGAAGACCAGCAAGTAGCAAGTTACTGAAGTCGAGACGGGATGATGCTAGTGCGAGGACCAACCTGGATGTGGTAGCCCTGTCTTTGACGGACCCGAACTTTTACAGTGCTACATAGCTGAAAAATTTGGAAGACTTGACTGCGGAGCTGATGTGGTGGCCGACCGATCAAGGCACTTGCAGGTAAAGCTGAGAGTCATCTGCATTGAAATGAAAGCCTAGATTGTAGTTGGAGATGACATTGGTTAGAGAAGACTACAGAATGTGAAAGTAATTTAACCTTGAAAGAGCTCTAGCTTAGCGTAAACTTCAAAGGTGATCGGATAACCGGCAACCGTCAACATGTATGCTGTGAAATCTACTTCGAAGATGGGACCTGATCTTTTGCAGAGTTTAGCAAACGCGTTGTGGATGACCCAGAAGAGTTTTGAGGTCGTAGGTAATAGTTGAATGTCTAAGACATCTTTCTATCATGCCCACAGTACCTCTCCATGCGACCATGCTGACATGCCGATTGGGCCGCCCAGAACCAGGTTATGTCGGACCGCGATCGCACGCAGCATCGACCGGCACGTGGCAGCAGCGGCCTCTGCCTCCGTGGCAGAGGCCGACGGCAGCCGGTAACCGTCCCGGAGTATGACCGACTCCTGGCGGCCGGTGGCGACCGGCAGGCGACGGACAGGGAGGCTCCGCCGAGCTGGAAGATGAACTCCTGCATTCTGCTACAGAGAATCCTGACGATCGACTCCATCGCCAGATCGGAGACAGAGGATCCGCCGCGGAGAGATAGATATACGCATGCTTCTGTGCTCATCGCTTGGTTGGCTGCTCGACTGTAGATTGACCAAGCAGCCAATCGCAGCGAATTCAATCAACCGGTGACGTCAAGTCACAAGTGGCTCATTTTGTATTGACTTGAAGTTTTTCGTCACTCGTTTAGATCTCTTCATTCTCTAGCTCGAACTAACTTCGAACTTCCTTTGGAGACAGTATCTTTACTTTGCACGCTCCTAAAGCTGGGAACTCACTCCCGACTGATGTCACGACAACCCTTGAGGTGACGACATTTAAAAAGAAGCTGAAAGCGCACTGTTTCTCACAGCATTTGCTGGGTCCGTGCGCGCTTGTGCTTGCCGGCAGGATTTAGACCACCTCATTGGCTAATCCAAGACTTAGCAAATGACCAATCGCAGGCGCCGTTTAGGACACGCCTCCTTGATGGCTTTGAAAACCATGCGCAGTTCTGGATCGGCGGAGGCTTAAATCTGGCTTAAAGCACGTCATACATACGTCATACGTGACTTATTAAAGCACCAGCTAACTAGCTAGCTCTTCCCCGGCTTTGGCGCCTATGCTGCCTTGGCCATAGATTATCGCTCAATCGGGTCCAAGCTGTTTAAATTCAATAGCCACCCGCGGATAAGAATTACAATCAGTTATAATCTGGCTGATTTAGCTCACCGCAGCTGCTCTGTCAATCCATGGCCATCTATAGAATACCAGACAACAAAATCACGAATGGACACACAAGCAGTGCACCAATGCTCGTAGATTGCTGTGTGTAAAGCGCCGAGCCTAAGAAGAGAGTGGGACTTCAGTTTGCAGCTCGTCCGGGCACTGCAAATGCCAACGCCGCTGCTGCTGCCGCCGTCGTCTTCGGCGACTGCTTAAGCCCAATGCTAAAGGTCAAGGTCTCGCTCTGCAAGCGACCGGATAAGGAGCGAGCCACCCGGCGGTCGCCCGCGGATCGCTCCGCGGGCGGCCGCCTGGTGACACCGCCGGGTGAGCTCGTGTAAGCTTCGCGGCTCGCGCGGCCTGGGGTGGACGTCACTTTCACTTTCGGTGCGACAGCTGCCACGGTTTGCTCTATTGCCAAGCCCTCGTACAACGGGTAGCTAGCGAACTGACTGGGCGGCTGCAGCAGCACCAGTGCAGGTTAGCCAGGGCAATTCAGGGAAGGCATCGATCGACTTAGCGGATGCTGCGCCCACGATTCATGGCAACGGATCGCCGTAGTCATTAACCTCTGAATAAAGTCTCTGTTGCCGCACCGGCTGGGGGAAAAACGCGTCGCCCCCAATTTGACCGCGTTCTCGTCTCAGTGCCATTAATACGCCTGGCGACTCTGACCAGGCTAACCGCCGACTGATCGTTTCGACGTGCCGCTGGGCCGACGCATTATAAATGGCCCCTGTCAGAGAACGATAAACTCGGTCGGCGATTCGTAGCCGCGAGGCGACCCGTGCAGCGTTCTTGAATCGTTCGGCAGCTGGCCTCGCCATTAAGCTTGCTTTACTGCCACTTACACCAGCTTCGCGGCTGCCGCCCCGACGTCTAATTGGCTGCGTACGTTCCCTAGTCAGCCTGTGAGTCGCCGACGCTCGCTTACCCGCCCGCCAGCCCGCCCGCCCGCGACCGCTCGACGTACTTCGTTTGGTCGCACGCCGCAAGTGACGACGGCGGTCCGTTTCCGGCACGGCACCTGCGGTCGTGGCACAGAGGGGGCTGCGCTCAGATGTGGCGTGAAAGAGAAAGGGCGTCACTCTCACCTTCCGCGGAAACTTCCGCACTCCAGCGCTGCTTGTGCAAAACTTTCGATTACGAGCTGCACAGCCTGTGGCCCTGGGCCCCGCTGGTGTGGACTGCGAGTGCTGCGTAGAGCCCAACGTTGGTCAACGAAAGTACGACAGTAGGTAGCATTTCCTAGTCCGGCGCCGTACAAGGCCGTACAGGCCTGTAGGGCTACAAGGCCTACAGCGCCTTGTAGTCGCTCTCGCTGGTCGCTTCGAGGGCGGACGGTGCGGGCGAAATTGCAAGCCGTCTCAAAATCATCCAATGTTCAAAAAAGGGAAGGACCTCTGACTTAGTTCTAATCCAGTCTCCTCTACCAAAGAGCAGCGCCACGGTTTCTCAGGCGCAAAAATGTGGTCTCGTCATCTTCGTTTCAAAGTGGATAGACAGTGCCGCCTACTTCCGCAGCTAGCCGTCACTTCCGATCTCTATCTAAGGCAGTGGTTCTCAACCTTCCTAGTTCGGCGACCCTGTAATACAGTTCCTTATTTTGTGGCGACCCCCGACCATAAAGTTATTGTGCACGAAATGTGGAAATGCGTGTTTTCCGATGGTCTCAGGCGACCGCTGGGAAAGGGCCGTTTGACCTCCAAACGGGTCTCGACCCACAGGTTGAGAACCGCTGAACTAAGGTTGGGAGCTGTCTTCCACGGTGGCTTGCCAAAAAAATTAACTAGCTCCTTAGTTCTGTCTCGGCTAGATTGTTGTAATTCCTTTTTGGCTGGGCTGCCAAAGAAAGCTATTATGCCACTACAGCTGACTATGAATATGGCTGCAAGGCTGGTCTTCAAGTCCCAGCGGTTTGAGCACGTGTCTCCTTTGCTAAGAGAGCTACGATAGCTGCAGGTTGATGAACGGATATGGATCAAATCTCCTACGCTGACCCACAAGGCCCGCCACGGCTTGGCTCACTCATACCTACCTGAACTTCTGCATCCATTTAAGCCACCTCGTGCCTTTGGGTCCTCTACGGACAACAGATTAGCTGTTCCATTCATCTGCTTAAAGACCGCTGGGTGACAGAAGCATTTGCTCTGCATGTCCTAGGCTGTGGAACTCCTTTTCTTCCGCAATTCTTACGCAACGACAACTACTCTCCTGCTGCCGACTGTGGCTCGTTCTTTTCAGCGGTCCTGAGCTGCTACTTCCATGCTACTCACTACCTCAACTGCTCTCCTGACTCTGCTATGCTTCACACTTTCACTATTTTGCGTGAGATAAAGTCTGTTGGCTACCGAATGCGAACCGAAAGCCGCTTAGGCTGTCAGTGCACTATACCAAACTCTCCCGCGCAACGCCCACATAGCCTTTGTGGCTTTTTGGAGTTACAGCGACGGAGATACATTACAGTAAATTACCGATAACTGACCGGACGACGGCCACCGGCGAACGCTACCATCCGTAATGTCCTCTCAGAGCGTGCACGCAGCTTACACGCAGCTCCAAACCCAATGCTTACGAGTAAAACACTCAACAAGTAAACGCAGTTAACGCTCCCTGATGTGCAACCTTGCTCTCAAGTCTCTCATATGCACCGTCAGGATTTAGCCAAGAAGGGTAAGACCTTGACCTTACTTAGGCAGCAAATAAAAAGGAGGCTGAAGGAGGGTGATCGCCCATCAGACCTGTGCTGCGGCCAGTCTAGGGTCCGCTTACCCTCTTCGCCAAGCCTACGTTAAATCTGCCGGATTTCGTTGGGCCTGGATTAATCTGGATTCCAGCTGGATTCCAGCTGGAGCTCCGAGTTCAGACGGATGAGCCGAACGCTTCGATCATTTCCTACCTACCGGAGCTTTCGTATGCGAAAAGTTTAAGCAGACGCATCTAAAGCAGTTTTTAACAACTGCTTTTCGTTTAGCACCTTTAGCTCTTCACTGCATGTCGCAGTCAAAATTAGCCCGGAAATCCTCCGGAAGTCCGCTTCCAGAAACCGTCTGTGGCTTTATTCGTAACTTCTCTTTCCGAACGTTTCTAAATGTACGGTACACTGTACACCGTATGCCTGGCAACGCTCAAAAAAGTTGCCCGATTGTTTGCGAAGCGCACCCAATCGGATTGCACCATCATTCGCTCCTTCGCGCGGTTTACCCACAGAAAATCACTGAAGGAGCCACTGAAGTGTGTCGCTTTTTTTTCAAATGGGCGATCCGAATCGACTAGTCTACAAAAGCATCGAGTTCCAATGCGTAGCGCAGCTATAGCCAAGGATTTCCGGCGGGTCTGGGCGACGACTCCTCAGCGTGACGTCAGTTCCTCTCGCCGTTTGCAACGTCACAAGAGCGAGGCCACCTCCTACGCTCCTTCCGGGCGTGGCTACGAGACTGAGCAGTGCGATGCAGGCAGCAGCCCAGCCCAGAGATGTCTGTCCGTGTGTCCGTCCGTCCGTCTCGCATTCATAGGGTCCGACGGAGCGGCCGCCCGAGACAAACGGCTATTTTTCGCGCGCATTGTGGCGCCGCCGCCGCCTCTCTCTGGCAGACGCCTCCGTCAGAGCCGCTCTGACGGAGGCGTCTGCCAGAGAGCTTGAAAGGAGGCAGTCGTTTCATCTCCGTTCGGCTCTTTCGGTAGGCGGTAGGCGAGGACGAGCCGAAACACCTTCGAAAAATCGCATCGAAACCGCAGCGCGGCTCGCTAAAGCAGCAGCAGCAGTAGATTATGACCGCTACTCACCATTTGCGGGTTCCTGAATTATTATTATTTTAATATAATTATTAA
>WPIO01000011.1:1700000-1845000 GCA_009760855.2 Cristatella mucedo
TCGGTGAGCGGGCAAAGGAAACGAGCGGAGTGTGTGGGAAGCGGTGGCGGCGGGGGGGGGGGCTGGCCGAGCAATCTCTGGCAGACAAGCCCTTAGCAGCTAGGGGAGCAGCCGGAAGTGAGCGAGTATGCCGCCGCCTCCGAGTCGTCGCGAGCTACCCGCGGACTGCAATTCCAGGCGCGGCAGGACGTTGCCAAGCGAAGCCTGCCCCCCCCCCCCGCGCGCGCACGCGCCGTCAAGAGCTGCCGCGTCCTCCTGGCCTTGCCTTTTGACCATGTCGGCTGAGGGACCGACTAGGCGCGACCTTCGCGGGAGCTAGCCTTGAGCGTATAACCTCGCGGACTTGTAAGCTACGTAATACGTTTCTCGACTAGCGTCGCGTTGCCGACCGTCGGCACTCGAAGAAGTGCGGCGCTAGGAGATTGTACGCATGCGTCAGTTTGCTCGCGGCGACTATACTCGTTACGAAGCGCTGGATTCGCCCAAACTGTCAAATATATACATACAAACACACAATACACATACACACAATATTTATATATACATATACATATACATACACATATACATATATATATATATATATATACATATACATGTATATATGTGTGTGTGTGTGTGTTTGGGTGTGGGTGTGGGTGTGTGTATGTATATGTATACGTACGTACAGTCGACTCCTCTAAAAGAATATCGAATATAAGATTACTCCGCTTATAAGAATAGCAGTTCGCAATCCAGATTTACTCTAGCTATAGTCTCATTCCGCATATGGGGATACTCCGCCTATAAGAATGGCCACCTGCGTATGGCCCGAGCGTATTTTTATCAGCGGAGTCAACTGTGTGCGGGTGTCTTTATTTGCGCTTTTGCGTGGTTGTAATGATAATAATAACAGAGCCCTCGATAAAGCGCCCTCGGAGAACTCCATCTCTTTCTAGGCGCTTTAATTTGCTGCATTTATATTTGCATAAACTTACATTTGTATAAGCACAGTACACGTTGCTTGTCTCCTTGTCTCTTTGTTATGTCTTCTCTTGCGGGGAGTTGTAAAGCGCCCTCACAGACTCTTGCTTCTCTTAGCGACCTATGCAACAGACCCATAATTATTGTTGTTATTGTTATTAAAGTTATAGTTATTACAACCATTTTCTCGCTGCGCTTTGTCCTGTGCGATTCAACTGTCTGTCTGCGCGTTGCGAAACTTCGGGTATGACTCACTCAGGGTTCTGGCTGAGATGCTTCTGTATAGCGCGCGTCCCCGAGTCCCGCTTCCGGTCTGTTCTCCTTGCACTTTCGGTGCTTGCCTGATGCTTCCGGTGCTTGCCTGTGCATGATGATTAATCTGGGGGCCCGCTAGCTGGCAGCACTGGGCACCTTCTCGCGCGCTGTTGCGTGCGCTTGTCTGGGCGCGCGATACTCACGTACGTTTGCACGCAAGCGCCGCAGGCTAGGAGGCCTGGGCTTCCGTCATTAACACTTGGTAATATCGCTTCTCTGGCAGCGAGTTGCAAAGCGATTGCAAAGAAATTCACTTCTCTCTCCTACGGCAATATGCAAAGCACGTGCACTTTTTTATCACTATTATTATTATCATCATCATTATTATCGCTATTGTGCAGCCTACACTAACGCTGTAGACCCCATAACAAATGCACAAATAGAAAGCGAAAGCTAGAGAGGCGACTAGAAGCAGAATGAATGGGATATTCGCTGCTCGCGGGCAATTAATTGCGCCGTCGTTTCGAGCGGCGCCCGTGGCCCGTCCGACGCAGCGCAGCCGCGAGCGAAAGCGACGGCGGAGCCTCGCGCGGGGCGCCGACGGCCGCGGGCGAGGCTCCGCAAACAAGTGTCCAATTTCCGGCGGCTGCCTTACCCGAAGAAGCGGTTAACAAGCTGTCGACAAGCGTCGCTTTGTGTCGAGCACGGGTGGTTGCTTGCATAGCTGCGGCTGCTGCTGCGGCGGCTGCGAAAGCCGGGCAATTGCCGGCGCGGTCAAGATAATGAGCTAAGCGCTAGCCCAGCTAGCGTACACTCGCGCCCTTGCGCGCGCGCGCGCGCGCCCGCCCGCCCTACTTACGACAGCAAACAGGCGTCCGCGGGCTCAATAACAGGACAAAGCTCGCCAGACGACGCTGTCGTCTAGCTTTGCGCAAGCTTTTCGATTTCGTTTCAGTCTTGTTTGCAGCGCGGCCGGAGCGGAGCGCTCGTAAGAGCGCACCGCTCCGGCGGCTAGTTGCTCGTTAGCTTTCTCGTCTTCTCCCTCTCTCTCTCTCTCTCTCTCTCTCTCTCTCTCTCTCTCTCTCTCTCTCTCTCTCTCTCTCTCTCTCTCTCTCTCTCTCTCTCTCTCTCTACTCTCTCTCTCTCTCTCTACTCTCTCTCTCTCTCTCTCTCTCTCTCTCTCTCTCTCTCTCTCTCTCTCTTCTCTCTCTCTCCTCTCTCTCTCTCTCTCTCTCTCTCTCTCTCTCTCTCTCTCTCTCTCTCTCTCTCTCTCTACTCTCTCTCTCTCTCTACTCTCTCTCTCTCTCTCTCTCTCTCTCTCTCTCTCTCTCTCTCTCTCTCTCTCCCTTACCCTCTCTCTCTCTTACTCTCTCTCTCTCTCTCTCTCTCTCTCTCTCTCTCTCTCTCTCTCTCTGTGTTACTCTCGCTCTCACTTTCTCTCTCTCTCTCTTACTCTCTCTCTCTCTCTCTCTTTCTTACTCTCTTACTCTCTCTCTCTCTTACTCTCTTACTCTCTCTCTCTATTACTCTCTTACGCTCTATCTCTCTCTCTCTCTCTCTCTCTCTCTCTCTCTCTCTCTCTCTCTCTCTCTCTCTCTCTCTCTCTCTCTCTCTCTCTCTCTCTCTCTCTCTTACTTTCTCTCTCTCTTACTCTCTCTCTCTCTCTCTCTCTCTCTCTTACTCTCTCTCTCTCTTTTACTCTCTCTCTCCCTTACTCTCTCTCTCTCTCTCTCTCTCTCTCTCTCTCTTTCTCTCTCTCTCTCTCTTACTCTCTCGCTCTCGCTCTCTGTCAATTTCTCTTTCTCATTATCTTTCACTCTCTTTCTTTTTTAATCAATCTTTTTTCGCTCATTCTTCCTATCTCTCTTTCTCTCATTCTCTCTTGTGCGCTCTCGCTCCCCGAGCACGCGAAAGTGAGCGCACACGCTCTCTCTTTTTTTCCGTGACCGGTAACTCTTTCCTACGCTTTTACAAGACTTTCGCTGATTAAGAAGCCGCATACTGAGGAGACTCGTAGGAGATGCGTTGCGTTTCCTCCAAGAAACTGCATGGCTCTGAGCGATTGGTTGCCGCCGCCCCGTCAGAGTCGACGTTTTGATGAAACTCAAACTCTCCCTGGTTATCGGCAGTATTCGCGGCGTCGCTGCGCTGAGCGAACGAGCAGACAGACGTGTCCCCCGTCGAAACTCGCGCATGCTTTTAAAATGCCCCCTCTAGGACGCTGCTTCTTTACACGATGCGTAATTAGAGGGTGGAACCTGCTAGGCGAGAGCAGACAGGAGCGTTCGTTGACGCTGCAAGCGGCATATCCCCAATTCCCGCGTCATCCCTGGCTGGCAGACTGACGGGGTGACTTGTTAGGTAATTGTAATTTTAGGTTTACTTTTGGTTGGGGGGCAAGACGGGGTTTTTTTTGTATTGTAAGGTAAATAAGTAAAAATTAATAAAAAAAAAAAAACAAAAAAAATATAAAACAAATAAAAAATGTAAAAAAAAAAAAAAATAATAAAAAAAAAAAACAAATCGCTGTACCAATCTATTATTTGCGAGTCCACTCATACCGTCGTGGCATGCAAATACGCTTAGTGGCAGCATGCACAGTGTCAGCACCCGTAAGCACACAGTGGACGGATCGCGTGGACCCACTAATGCTGTGATAAATAGATGCGTTTTAGCTTCTTTTTAAATGTCGTCAAGTCAGGGGATGTCGTGACGTCACTCGGGAGTGAGTGCCCGGCTTTGGGAGCATGCGAACTAAAGGCTCGATCTCCAAAGAATTTGGGGTTCATACCAGACGTACGTAAACGATTTGATTAAGAAAATCGAGTGGCACTATGCTTAGCCGGATGGGGAAGTTGGTCTGAGATGCAGTCTGTTGGCTACCGAATACGTACCGAAAGCCGCTTAGGCTGTGAGTGGGCTATACAAAACTCTCCTGCGTAACACCCACATGGTCTTTGTGGCCTTGCAGAGTTACTGACGGAAATGCTTTACGTTACATTACTTTACATTGCATAAGCTGGAGCCAGAGAATAAAGGGACCTGGTTTGGTCCAGCGGTTAAGGTGCTCGCCCGACCAATATCTGGTCGCGGGCTCGAGCTCCGACGCATATGTGAAGCGCCTGAATAGAGATTAAGCTCTCTTGGGGCGCTATACAGATGAATATATATATATATATATTCATCTGTATAGCGCCCCAAGAGAACTTAATATATATATATATATATATATATAATGAATATATACCTAAAAGTGTGTGCGACAGTGACCTTGAAGTCGATACGATGCTTGACTGATAGCCAGTGCAGGTCGGCGAGAAGTGGTGCGATGTGGCAACTGCGACGCTCACGACGGAAAAGCCTAGCTGCAGAGTTTTGCACCAACTGTAAGCGCCCGATTGCACTCGCAGGTAGACAAGCAAGCAATGAGTTGCAGCCGCCGGAACAGGATGTTGTTACGAACGCGGTACGTGTGGCTTCCACGTCCGGTCCGGACTAGGCCGCAAATACTAACAGTAATACACTCGCTATAGCGCTCTCGGAGAACTCAATCTCAAACTCAAGAGCCAATAATAGCTAGCCGCCACAATTTGGATGCTTTAGTACGCGCTGCCGTTACAATGTCGCGAATGCATCAATTTAGATGTGGCATCTCTGTCAACGCAAGCCCAAACTGTAGCAATGGTATGTAGCTGAAACCAGGAAGGCCGGTAGACCAGCGGCTCCACCAATTGACGGACCGCGAAGTTGTGGTGTTATTATGGCCTCCCGTTTATAAATAGCCCTCCTTGCTTCCTTATTTATGGCTCTCGCTCGCTCGCTCGCCGGCGGACTCGGCGCGCCGCCGCCTGGGTAAACGCCGAGACTGCAAGTCGGTAGTAGTCGGACCGCCGCGTCACGCGGAACGCCGAAGTTTAATTAATGCAGCGCTCAGCTCAAGACGAGGAACGCAGCGCCCCGCCGCATCGCTCCGTCGCCACGGCGCTTCCGCCGTAGCGACGGAGCGCATCCGGCGCGCGGCGCTAGCGCGCCGCGTGCCGGAAGCTCCCGCTGGCCCGAAAGAAAGAAAGGGAAGCGGCGACCGGCTCTGCGGCGCGGCCGCGCCAGCGCGGCCGCCCGCACGCGCCAGAGCGGCGGCGGCGGCGGCCGCCCCCGCCGCCGCGGCAGAATGAGCGGCGGCGGCGGTGGCCACCGAGCTGTTGTTTGGCTACTCGGCTAATGAAGCTCGGCCGCCCGTTGCGGCGCTTCCTTTAATCGGCCTATTGATCGGCCTAACTGATGGACCGCTGACAAGTTGACATTGCAGTGACAACAAACAAGCCGATTCACGCGGCGGGCACGCAGCAGGCAGTCCCGTACGCAGAGACTGCACTCGGCCCGCCGCCGCCGCCGCCGCCGCCGCCGCCGCCGCCGCCGCCGCCGCCGCCGCCGCCGCCGCCGCCGCCGCCGCCGCCGCCGCCGCCGCCGCCGCCGCCGCCGCCGCCGCCGCCGCCGCCGGCCTTCTCGCCAGAGACCCGCGCGACGGCTAGCCACCCGCACCCGCGGCCAGAGAGCCGCCTTCCTTCCGACATCCTTCCCTCCGTCGAGCTACTTTCCTTCCGCCGCCCCGCTGCGGTCGAGGGCACGGGGCGGCGCCGGGGCAGAGCCAGGGTGTCGTGCCGGCTCCTCGTCGCGGATAGCTTTGCTCGGGGATTTCTGCTGGCAAGTTTCCTCTCACCCTTTTCACTCCGTCTCACCCTCTCTCTCTCTCTCTCTCTCTCTCTCTCTCTCTCTCTCTCTCTCTCTCTCTCTCTCTCTCTCTCCTCTCTCTTCTCTCTCTCCCTTCTCTCTCTCTCTCTCTCTCTCTCTCTCTCTCTCTCTCTCTCTCTCTCTCTCTCTCTCTCTCTCTCTCTCTCTCTCTCTCTCTCTCTTTCTCTCTCTCTCTTTCTTTCTCTTTCTCTCTCTCTCTCTCTCTCTCTTTTTCTCTTCCTCTCTCTCTCTCTCTCTCTTTCTCTCTCTCTCTCTCTCTCTCTCTCTCTCTCTCTCTCTCTCTCTCTCTCTCTCTCTCTCTCTCTCTCTCTCTCTCTCTCTCTCTCTCTCTCTCTCTCTTTCTCTCTCTTTCTCCCTCTTTCTCTTTCTTCTCTCTCTCTCTTTCTCCCTCTCTCTCTCTCTCCCTCTCTCTCCCTCCCTCTCTCTACCTCTCTCTCTCTCTCTCTTTCTCTCTCTTTCTCTCTCTTTCTCTCTCTCTCTCTCTTTCTTTCTCTCTCTCTCTCTCTCTCTCTCTCTCTCTCTCTCTCTCTCTCTCTCCCCCTCTCTCTCTCTCTCTCTCTCTCTCTCTCTCTCTCTCTCTCTCTCTCTCTCTCTCTATCTCTCTCCCCCTCTCTCTCTCTCTCTCTCGCTCTCTCCCCCACTTTTTCTCTCTCTTTCTCTCTCTCTCTCTTTCTCTTTCTCTCTCTCTCTCTCTCTCTCTCTCTCGGCCGCCGCGCGCCCATCTCGCACTCGCCTTCTCGGCAGCTCGACCCCCCGCTGCGCGCGCGCCGTAGGCGGCGAGGAGACGCGCGCGCCCGCCGACGGCGTCGTCGTCGTCGTAGGTTTTCCGTCGACAGCTCAGCGCCGCGGGCGTGCGAAAGGATCGTCAGCCGCGGCAGCGCGCGCGCGCTGCGACGACAGAGGATTGGAAGGCCGCCGCCGGATCGCCGCATTCGCTTGCCGCCGCCGCCTCCGCCGCCGCCGACGACGAGGAGCCGGGCGAGCGAGCGACTGGCGCTTGAAGGCTTCGTCTGCTCTGCTGCTGCTCTGCTGCTCGGCTCCGGCTGCGAAACCGCTGCGAAAGCTACCGCGCCTGCCCGCGTGCGAGCGTGCGAACGTGCGCGCGCACGCGGGCAGCTGACTTGTCGTTCTCTCCGCTACCGCTGCTCGGATATTGACAGCGCCGAGTCCGGCGCAGCGGCGGAGCGAGGGCCTCGCGGCGCCGTCGGTTCCGCGGCTGCCGCGGCGGCCGCTTCCTGGCCGCCCGTCGCAGTCCGGCCGGCCGGCAACGCACCGCGCCCGCGTCGCCCTTGCCGCCGTCATCGCTCGGCCTAGAGGCTGCTCTCTTTGGGTAAGCGTCGGTCGTTTTGGGTCGAGCTAAAACCGGCGTAGCCGGAAAGATGCCGTCGGGTAAGGAGCGTGAGTCGTCATCTGCCCCCGCCCCGCCCCCCCCCGTCACCTTCCCGCCCCGCCTCAAACTTCCCTCCGTCGAACGAACCTCGCCCTCAGCGCTCGCCTTGAGGCGTGCGTGCGTGCGGGCGCGACGCCCCTTGCGTGGCGGCGGGGGAGTGCGTGCGCGCGAGCTTCGCACCGCAGCGCGGTGCACCTTTTGTCTTCCCTGCAGCGGAGCCCCTTGTTCATTTGAATGCCCAGTGAATGGCCGCCCATTAGCGCACTATCCGGCGAGGCAGGGCGGCGAGTGCGAGCGTACACACGGGCAATTGTCGCGCGGTGCAATGCGCGCCGAAAGCTCCATTATCGCGCCAGTTGTGCTTGGGACAAAAATTTGTGTTTTTACTCTTGTTGTTCGAACAGTGTGTGCGCAGCCCCGCGGCGCAACCCCGCCCCCTCGCTCGCTCGCTCCTCGGGGCGCGCGGAGGAGCGGCGGCGGGGGGGGGGGGAGAGGGGAGGGCGAGTGTAGGCAGGCCTCTTGTCTGACTAAGCCGGTGAGCAGGTGAGCGCGAGGGGGCCGCGGCGGCTCTCTTTGTCGACGGTCACTGAATAGCGAAGCGCCACAATGAGCCCGGTGCGCTGCATCGCTCGCCGCGCGCGCGCAGGTGTGCGAGCGGCTGCGGATTCCGGTACGTTGTTGGGACCACGTGATCGAAGCGGCCCAATAGGATCGGCGGCCGTCGCCGCACCGGCACCCTTCGACCCCTCCCACCCAACCACCGTCCGCAGGCTTCTAATGAGCGTCGCGGGGTGGGCGAGAGCGGACGGTCATTTAGCGTAGCTGTCAAAATACGAATCCTTTCGCGAGTGGCTGGCCGACTGAGCGCCGCCCCGTTGACAGGCGGCATTTTTCGAGCCGCGACGGAGCTTAGCTAAGTCAGGAGCCCGAGGAGAGCACCTGACACCTGGCGGCGGAGCGGAGCTGCAGCTGCCAGCAGCAGCAGCGGCGGCAGCGGCAGCCGCCGCGTATGGCCAGCGGCCAGCTGGAGGCAGTGCGTGCTCGGTGCGAGCCACGCTAGGAGCTCGTGCGGCGCGGACCGCGTACTGAGCATCGGGAGTGCGGCCTGCCAGCAGCAACCGCGGCGGCGGCGCCAGTAGGACAACGTCGGGACCTTTCTGAGAGGTGAGTGCGCCGCGCCGCGCCGCTTTGCCAAGTCAGGCGAGCTCGCGGCGGCGGGCGGACAGGCGAGCGCTGGGTCGCGCGCTCAAAGATCGGGCGAGCGAGAGTGGGACGATCGTGCCGAGGCAGGCGCGCGCACTCGCTAGAGAAAGAGAGGGGGGAGAGAGAGGAGAGAGAGAGAGAGAGAGAGAGAGAGAGAGAGAGAGATATATATATATAGAGGTGGAGAGAGGTGAGGTGGAGAGAGGGGATAGAAAGAGAAGAGAGAGAGAGAGAGAGAGAGAGAGAGAGAGAGAGAAAGAGAGAGAGAGAAAGGTTAGATGGCTGGGCAGAGGGGCGGCGGCGGCGACGGCGGGAAATGCGCTCTCGCAGCCCGAGAGAGTGAATCTGTGCGGATCTCGAGCCTGAAAAGCAGCTTCGGGCCGCTGGAGCTGCGGTCCGAAGCTGCTGCGACCGCCCGCTCGGCGCATTCCTCTCGGGTGACTGCTCGACTGCCGGGACTCGGTCCGAGCGAACGGGCCTTCAGGCCGGCAGCCGCCGCGTCCGGAAGCTCGCGAGCTGGCGTCGCGCTAGCGCAAGACTCCCCGCGCCCCGCCCGTCATACTCCGTCTGTCCGCCGCGGCCGCCGCCGCCGTGTGTGCCACTCGGCTAGTCAGCCGCGACCGACTCGACTGCCACGCGGCTGCAGCTTTAAGCGTCCGCCACGCGGCTGCAGCTTGAAACGCGGCGGCGGCGGCGGAAAGAAATCGCGCTCGTGTAACGGTCGTCGTTATCTTCCATGGTCACGGACGACTGGTTCGGGTGTGTGGGGCGTACGTGCGCGTACGGCGACGGCCGGCGACTCGGCGGCTCCAAACTGTCGCGGCTCCCGACTTGTCATCAGTCATCCGGCTCGGAGGACTGATGACAAGATTAATTGAGTGCGAAGCACGCCTCCGGCGGCGGCTCCTGGCCCTAGCAGTCCCTCCACCACCGCCCGCCCGCCGCCGCCACACCCCGCCCTGCATCTACCTTCGCAGCTCGCTGCAAAGGGGAAGGGCGTGGGCCGCTTTCCCGTCGTCGCCGGACACCTCCCTCCGCTCCTGCTGCTTGTCGCCCCGCTGCCAGGCGTGTCGGCGGGCGACGCGCCGGTCGGCGGGCGACGCCCCGGTCGGCGGCGACGCGCCGGTCGGCGGCGACGCGCCGGTCGGCGGCGACGCGCCGGTCGGCGGCGACGGCAGGCGACGCGCCGGCCAGCGGTCGGCGGCGACGGCGGCGGGTGACGCACCGGTCGGCGGCCGCTTCGCCAGAGTGCGACGCGACGCGAGACGCTGCAGAGCTGCCGGCTCCCGATTTTTCCCGAGCTCCGCTCCCCCGTCCCGCCTTCGTGTTTAGCCGTCGCTCGGGCGGCGGCTGTGGTGTGCTGCCGCGCTGGGCACCGAGCAGTGCCCCCTGTACGACGGCAGCCGTACGCCGAGAGTCCCTCCGGCTCGCTCGCTCGCTGTACGAGAGCTCGCGCGCGAGCCGGCGTTTCGGCCGACGGCGCCCACCGCCGTCTGAAGCGCAACACTCGAGCCGCGGATAGAGGCTGTCGCTGGGCGCGAAGAGATCCCTACAGGATTTTCGCCTACGAACCGCCGGGCAATTGGCCGGACGATGGCGCGCTGCGGGGGGGGGAGGGCGGCGGCGGCGGCGGAGGGGAAGGGAACTGACGCCACTAACTGCTTCGGGCGGGCGAGCGCCCGTCGGTCGGGCTAGCGTGACTCGCGCGCGGCGGCTGCGGCGCTGCGGTACGATTCTTCGCAGGCCGAGCGCTCTGTTTTCCCGCGGCCGCTGCCGCCTGCGACCGAGACCGTTTGAGGTCTCTCGCAGCTAAATCAGTAGGAAATGGGCGGCGGCTGCCTAAACGAGTGTTCCGGCCGCCGGCGAGATTAACCTTAAATGCTCGCTGTCGTGGGCGACATTGTCTCGTTCAAATTTATTGCAAATTTATTCCAAATTTACTGCTCTGCCGAGCGGCCGCCGCTGCTGCTTCGAGCTGCTGCAGCACCGTCGCTCACGTGCCGCCTGCAGAGGACGTCGCTCACGCGCCGCCTGCAACGGCTCGAGTCCGCTAGCCTCCGCCCCCCTCATCGCCTCCCCCTCCTCCACCTCATTCTCATCCGCCTCTGCGCTCGGCTCGAAAGCGCCGCGGTTTCGCGTTCGGTCAGCGCTGCTGGGTCTGCCGTCGCTAGTTCTTGCGGGTTTCTCGCGACTGCTGTCGTCTGCTGCTCCTTCAGCTGACCGAGATGACGCCTCCTGAGTTAGCGCCCCGTGGGCGGCCCGACGAGTCGAGTCGCAGGCCGATCGCCGGCGTGGCAGCCCGATGGCGGCAGCCCGGGTTACCGAGTTTCCGCAAGTGGTCGCAATTAATTATTAATCTTGTGAACAGCTGCTCTAAAAAAATATAGCGTTTTGAAGTCGAAAACGCCATTGACTTGATTCAGGGGCAGCACCGTCAGAATCACGTCGAAGCAATCTGAAGAACTATGTGCGAAAGAGCTCAATGAAAGGATGCACACTATGGTTGGCTATAATGGCGATATAAAAGATGTTAGCAATGATGTTCTTAACAACGCAATGGAACTGGTTCTTGGAAACATTTTCCGGCTGCTCCGGGCGAGCAGATACGCTCTGGGGGACGCCCGAAAAAAGGCACCGGCGGTTGTCCCAAATTCAATGTCATCAATCTTAAGCTATTTTTCGAAAAAATAGGTTCAATTTTCATGATTGAGTCCTGGATCGTTGCACTGGATCTGGTCAGTCGCTTCGCACTAGTGCAATACAAATCGTCGTTTCCGAAATCGCAATCTTCCTGCTGACGAATAGAGCTCAACGAGCCCGACATTTTTTAGCCTTTTTGCATACAATGTGGACAATGTGATTACCGCCATCCTGCTCATATGCCGCCGATCGCCGGCAGCACGTGCAGATGAGTCCGGCTGCGGCAGCACTCACGCCCGCGACCTCAAGCTGGTGAGTGTTATGGGGGGGGGGCGGGTGTGGGAGCTGCGGCGATAGACGGGCCGGACGCTCGCGTCTCCCTCGTCGGTGGCTTCTTCCGTTGCCGAGCATTCGCTGTAAGCTGCCGTTGTATCGCTCTCAGGCCCGCGAGCAGTGTTCAAAGCAAGGCGGCGCTATGTGCTTCGCCGTTCTCTGCGACCGACTCCTTCCCCGGACGCTCCTCCGGAAGCTCCTTCCCCGGAAGCTCCTCCGGAAGCTCCTTCCCCGGAAGCTCCTTCCCCGGAAGCTCCTTCTCCGGAAGCTCCTTCTCCGGAAGCTCCTTCCCCGGAAGCTCCTTCTCCGGAAGCTCCTTCCCCGGAAGCTCCTTCCCCGGAAGCTCCTTCTCCGGAAGCTCCTCCGGAAGCTCCTTCTCCGGAAGCTCCTTCCCCGGAAGCTCCTTCTCCGGAAGCTCCTTCCCCGGAAGCTCCTTCCCCGGAAGCTCCTTCCCCGGAAGCTCCTTCTCCGAAAGCTCCTTCTCCGGAAGCTCCTTCCCCGGAAGCTCCTTCTCCGGAAGCTGCAGGGCGGAAGCTCAGCCTACGGCCGATGCCTCTCCCCCTGACAGGCGGGCTGGGCGCCGAGCGCTGGCGATCGCGATGGAACAAGTACGATTCATTGAACGCCGCCACTGCTGCCGCAGCTGCTGCTGCCGGTCCGCTCGCGCACCTGACCGCTGGGGGCCAGGGAGCCGCGAGGCGAGTTTATCGCGCCAGCGAGCGTGCCGTCCTCGGCTCCAACCCCCCCCCCCGCCGCCGCCGCCGCCACCCACAGCGCTCCCCTCCCCGCCGCCGCCACCCACAGCGCTCCCCCCCCCCGCACCGTGCCCCGGCAGCCGCCCTAGCTATCGCTGGGGCTGTCGTCCTGCGCCAGGCCGTCGCACGGCCGCTGGGCCGGCGGGCGGGCGGGGCGTGTGTGCTGAGAAAACACGGGTCGTTCTGCTGCTCCGGGACGAAATGGCTTCACTGAGTGCATCCATTGTTGGTCGGGTGACGGAGTAAGCACCGGAGCGCCCCCGGTCTCTTTTGTGAGCCATTGTCGTAAATAGACCAAATGGTGTGGAAAATTGGCTTTAAAAATGCTCAGCAGGGCCGCAGCAAGCCGAAAGGCTGCGGCCGGCCAGCGCACCCGCAGCGCACCGGCAGCCAGCGGTCGCCCGAGGGACTGCGCAGAGCAGCGCGTCCGGCCCCGACGGTGGCCGGGCAGCCGTAAACAGCCGCCGCAGCGGCGCTCAGTTGCAGCGCAGCCGCAACCGATCGCCTCTCCGTCCGCGCGCGCGTGCAGAGCGGGAAAGTCGACGGCGGCGAAGTCGACAGGACGTCGAGGCGGCGGCGACGACGACGACGTTCGCTCCGCCGCGATGGCCAACGTCAGCAGGGGCAGGGACAGAGGAGGCGACGCGCCGGCGAGGCGCACCACGGCGGCGGCCGGCGTCGTCGCGTACCCGCCGACGACCAAGTCCAAATACGGAACGACGGCGGCGGCTGCTGCTGCTGCTGCTGCCCAAGTCGTCGGACAGCAGCAGCGGAAGCTACCGAACGACCGGAAGCCGCTCAACGCCAATGACGGCATCGTCATAGCGAGCGACGACGAGCTCGGCGGTAAGCTATCGGCCAGGCGGCGCTCTGGAGCTCCCCCTGCCAGGCGGCGCTCGCCGGCAGCATCGCACGAGCAAAGCGCCGCGAGCTGGCGCGGTCAGCTCTCGCGCCAGCTCGCGAGGCAGTGCTTCGCTCGGGGCGTGGGCGAGGGGGGGAGGGAGGGGTAGAGAAGGGGGAAGGTGCTCTCGGAGTGAGTGTGCCCAGCTCTGATCGAGGAAGCGATGGTGGGCGAGGCCACGAATTTTGAGCCTCGTCTCCCTCCTCCCGGCCTCGTCCTCAACGGGCGACGCCGGAGTCCTCCCACCCGCCCGGCAGCTCGCCTGGCGGGTAGGAGATGGCCTTGACCCTTCTCCGGAAGCTAGGCAGTTTGCCTGGCGGGCGGGCGGGCGGGCGGGTACCCTCGCGCGAGACGCTGAGCGAAGCGTCGGAAGAAGAAGAAGAAGGTCCCGAAGTTCCGTCTTTCCGACTGCTCCCTACTTCCGTCCTTGGACCGCCGCCGCCCGCCCCCTCCCCCTCTACCGCCGCCTAGTGAGGAATGATGCGATGCACTCTAAGCTCGCACGCAAGCGAGCCGCGAAACGAGTCGCTGATGCGCGGCATTGGGCGGCGGGCGGCGGCGGTCGCGCGAGAGCACTCCTAGCAGCTGCAGCAGCCCTCTGTCGCCCACATTCCCCTCTCCCCCGAAACGCGGATTCGCACCCGACAATTCGCCACAGAAAAATCCGATGTAAAGTTGTCGCGTAAGAATCCAGTCGAAATCCCAGGTCGCATGCTCACGGTTTTTAAATGCCTGGCTTTTAAATGCCGCGACACACGCACACACTCGTGTGTGTGTGTGTGTGTGTGTGTGTGTGCGTGCGTGCGTGCGTGTGTGTGTGTGTGCGTGTGTGTGTGTGTGTGTGTGTGCGCGCGCGCGCGCGCGCGCGAGCGTGTGAAGTGGCGGACAAAGTCGACACTGAGTACTTAATATGGTCATCGACTAACGCAATCGACCCTCGACATTTTCGCACGCCTTTTTGCCATAGCCGCCCTGCATACTATAGAGCGGGATAGGATCCCGTTTAGTAAATTTGAGCGTTACATTATGACTGTTGTCAAACAAGAGAGACCGCTTGATTGTAGAGTATGCAGAGTAGGCGGTGCAGATCGCATGGCTATGAGTCACTAGCACGGGGCACGATTACGAAGGTTTGACTCAACGCGATCGCTACCAGTGAGTAAACCAGGAGTTTCTAAGCCACGATCCAGATACAACAATGACGAGTCCTGTATTTTTCAGTGGTGCAAATGTATCTTCACTTGCAGTTGTCGTCGGGCGTTGGTCTCGTGGCTTCTGCAGAGCGCGTAAGCAGAATGATTACTTTGTATTTTATCATGCCACTAAAACCGAGGCTCGAAATAAAAAATATTCAAATGTTTATTCAATATAAAAATACCTTGGACAGTAAAAGTGTAACTAGTGATTATAATCTTGAATTGGCTATGTTTCTTGTTTATTTGTATTAGCCACGTCGCTGGCCGTTATACAAGGTTGAGGCGTCACTAGTATTATTCGGCGTGCGATTCGCCTGATACTGGCACCGTTTTATGAACGCTATGCTTGCGGTCTAGTTCTCATTGGATGTGGAAGCCGCTAACCGCGTTTGTAACAGTTTGCATCCTGACAAAGGAAATTAGTGAAAAAAGGAAATATAGTGAAGTTAAGGAATATAATATATAAGGAACATGAGGAAATAATTAGTGCAGAAGCTGATACATCCCGTTTGCAACTACAGTGTGATGACGATGCATTGAAAAATCCGATTGCAAGCACGGCAATATTGTGTGTTTATTGTTTAAATAAAAAACGCACAAGGCTCGAATTCAGAAGGCGTCACTCTACGTCATTGCGTCATTTAGGCCCGATACGACGTTGCTTCCGTGTTGCCGAGCAACGCGGGCGCCGCGGTCGCTCAGTCCAGGCTCTACTTGAGTCGACTGACTCACTCATTCACTCACTCACTTGTGTGCAGGAGGCAGAAGTCAGCAGGATTCGCGAACTGGCCGCGTACAGTCAGGAGTGTCGAGACCGAACCGACGACCTCAGCAAAAACCGGCCGCCATCCGAGGTCACCTGACTTGCTACTGCAGTGACCACTGCAACCTTCCAGGAAATCGGTGTCACACCAACTACAAGGTTCGCTCATGCCGCCCGCGCTGCCTGGTTGCTTTCATCAAAGCTCCAACCTTAAAAGACGCCAAGCGCCAGCGAGTGCTTGTAGTACAGCGAGTGCATCATTCGAATTTCTTCCGGGTCAACTCTTTCGGGGAACGGTTTCCTCGGAGCATCATTGCAGCCTGCATGGTCGCTCGCCATTGACGCTAGCGTGACTCAGTGTGGCTCCGATAAAATAAAAAGCGTCGCTGAATTCCCATCGTCCATACCTTAAGCGGCTGACCTTTGGGGGGGGCTGACCTACCTTGAGCAGAATTGTGGCCTGAGTTGTTCTGGCTGCTGCTAATACGATGTAGCTAGAATAGTATCGGCACGTTAAAATACTCAATTTAGATGGACGGCTGAGTGTCTGTCTACAGTCTACCTACTTTGTTGTGTTTGGAGCAGGGGCGTTTCATGCTTCGCATGAGAGAGAGAGAGAGAGAGAGAGAGAGAGAGAGAGAGAGAGAGAGAGAGAGAGAGAGAGAGAGAGAGAGAGAGAGAGCTATACGGCTTACTCAAGCGTCCTCGATTTCGTGAGCCTAAAGTTTCGAGGCCTCTCTTTAAAAGAAGGACGCATGCACCCCTCAGTCCATTTGGCGCTGGCGGAAGCAAATAATAATAATAATAATTCACTTGATAAAGCGCCCTCAGAGAACTTAATCTCTCTCTAGGCGCTTTACATTTGCTGTAAAGTGAAATGCAATTGAATGGTAAGTAAAATCATGCTTGAAAAAAAACAAACGAAATGAATAATATGGTTGGGGGTGACATGCACAGGGTCAGCATGCAAATGTGGTCAGTGGCAGCATGCACAGTGTCAGCACGCATAAGCACATCAAATGCTACCCCACACTCGCGTGTTGTGTTGTCGGTTACGTAACCGAGTGCCTGATCCGCTCACAGTGCATTGACATCTGTGGCAAATGAAGCGCAGACTCTAAAAGGGCTTTCGTTGTTTTTTCTTGCCATCGGCTCTTGTCGCACTGTGCCAGGCGTGTGTCTTGCGAAGCTAAAATCTAGCTTTCCCCACTACGCTCACTCCATATGAGTGAGAGCCACATGCTTTAACTAGAATTTCTTTTGTCGGGTAGTGCACCGTGTCGCTCGCCTTAACATCGGATACACAGGAAGTCCACTACGGCTGTCTGGACGATGACGCTACATCCATCATTCAGATGACCAGCTGTCACGGCCTGGTAAGCGGTCGAGGACAGGAGGGTGACGGCAGAAAAGCCCACGGTTCACACTGCTGCAACGATCAAGATCTGTGCAACTTGAACCTTATTGGGAAGGATATCGAGCAACGGCCTGGTGACATAAGGGTCGAAGGTGGCACTACTGCCGGCGGTAGTCACGGCGACCACCGAGCACCGTATGAAGGAGGTACGAGCATATGGAGGTGGCAGCGTCGAGGCTCAGATGTCTCCTCCGCTCCGATAGATCGTCGCTTTCCTCATTCATTGCACCATTTGCGACTGCCTCCCACGATGCCTCCCACGCTGACTCCGTTTGCTCTGCCTTTCACCTTGTAGACAGCTCGTCCTCGGGTCCTTCACAGCTCATGGTCACCGTCATGGTGCCAATATTCGGCGTGCTCATCGTCATTGCTGCCATTGCTGCCATACTTTGGTGGCGGTCCAAACTGGTGGCGAGGCGCAGCCAGCGGAAGAAGAAAGATCCATACGGGTCTTTTACGTTTGCTGCAGATGACAGCAGTGTCGAGGTGAGTAGCGCTCCATTGATCATTCTGCCTCATGCAGCAGCTGGCAGTTAGCGGCTCTTCAGACGCCGCGCGCGAGCACACACACCATACATGCACACATATGCACGGTTTAATTTTTGCAAATATGTCCAGAATGTCTTGTCGCTTTCTAAAGTAAAGGCTATTAATCTCCGGGGGGGGCTATGGTATTGAAATAGTTCTGATGCTCAGCGACCATGTGCTGTAGCTGCAAGACCAGATGTCATCCGGAAGTGGATCAGGAGTGCCAATGCTAGTACAGAGCACTGTGGCCAGAAGTGTGACTCTTGTAAAGCCAATAGGTAAGTGGAACTTGAATGCTCTGGTGCTGATCGACTCGACAGTTTTTTTTAAGCTAGTCACTTCGCCTATGTGCTTCTTAATTGTGTCCCTGCAAGTTCTCAGCTGATCTAAACGCTCGTCGACCCAGACCGAAGCTTTGTTCTCTGACTGATAGTGATCTCTCTTTGGCACCGTGTACATCCAAGTATAGGGGTTTTGATAACTACATGCCGTTATGGCCTTCGATTAAATTAGCTGCGTTCATTTAGCTGTCAGGAGATGCACTGTGGCACGTTCCAACTCACAAATGAGAAATGGGCCTCCCGTGAGTAAGTAACTCCAAACGAGCCTTCCTAACCTAAACGTGAGAAACTTTGAAAACTCGGTGAACCGGAAGGTGAGACACGTTATGTTCCACGTCGCAAGATGCATGTTCGATAAAACTCAGTTTCACCTTTTCCCCCCAAATATCATTGCGACTTTTTGGTAATACGTACGTGACAGTATGTGATCGTATGTGACAGTATGTGACAGTATGTGACACTGTCGCTTAACGGTACTCTGACCGTGCATCCCCTAATGCACCTCCTGGCTTTATTGAGGGCACGTGATAGCACGGTATTTAGGCTCGTAGGCTCGCTCATCACGATCGAGGTCGTGGGTTCGAATCCTGCCGTGGACGATCCTTTATTGCCAACTGCTGCAAGCGGTGGCGATAGCAGATAAGGGTCTTCTGCCTATATAAAAATTGAGCTGCTGAATCGGCTAATATTTATTTATTGAAGTGTGCTATGCCAGAAATGTGCTTGCAGACCCAGCAGCTACTAAAAAAAAAAATGCTCTGGCTCCGAGTCTCCGAGACGAGACGACTGTTGTTGTTGTCATTGACTTCACCTCGTGGCTAGCTACTCATTGTCTATGACTCCTCCCTCACTATCTGTCACAGTTTCGTAGACGGTCGTTCACCGCACGCGAGCAAACTCGCTCGCTCGCTCGCTCGCCCAAACGTAGCCGCGAAGCGAAGCTCCGTCTTGCCTGTTGCACCGTCTTGCCTCAGCAGCAGCAGCAGCAGCAGCAGCAGGGAAGCTTCTCCTTTGAATCTAGGCAAAGGCCGCTACGGCGAAGTGTGGCTCGGTCACTACCACGGAGGCGAGGTGGCCGTAAAGGTGTTCCTCTCGCGAGACGAAGCCAGCTGGGTGAGAGAGAACGAGGTGTACAGCACCGTTCTCCTGAGACACGAGCACGTGCTCGGCTTCATAGCGGCCGACACGACGAGCCGAGCGTCGTGCACGCAGCACTGGCTCATCACGCACTACCATCCGCGAGGCTCGCTGTACGACTACCTCAGCGACGGGCCGGACTTGAGCACCGTCGCCGCACTGCGCCTCCTCCGCTCGGCAGCCGCCGGGCTCGAGCACCTGCACGCCGACATTCGCGGAGCTCACGGCAAGCCCGCCATCGCTCACCGCGACGTCAAGAGCAAGAACATTCTCGTCAAACAGGACCTCACGTGCTGCATCGCCGACCTCGGCCTGGCGGTCATACGGTCGAAGCAGGACGCCCACTCAGTGGACCTGGGCGGCGTGAGCGCCCGCGTCGGCACGAAGCGCTACATGGCACCAGAGGTGCTCGACGGCTCACTTGACGGCGTCCAACTTCCGCCTCCCGCAGGAGGCGACGGCAAGAAGCCCAGCGGCGGCGGTGCGGCGGCGGCCGCCGTGCAGCACGTGATGCCCGACATCGACTCGTTCAAGCGTGCCGACGTCTATGCATTCGGCCTGGTGATTTGGGAAGTGTCCCGCAGATGCACGAAGAATGGTAAGTGTCAACAGTATGTCTCCTAGCTACCTATATCCCGACTATGTATGTATAACAGAATCTAACAGTTTACCACAACCTCGTACAAACCTCAAATCCTCTGGAGACCGTGCATTTAGTTCGTAAGCTTCCAAAGCCTGGAACTCACTCCCGACTTTCGTCACAACGTCCCCCGACTTGACCGCACTTAAAAATAACTTTAAACCCACCTATTTAGGACAGCTTTTAGTGGGTCCCTGCGATTCGTCCTTTAGGTGCTTATGCGTGCTGACGCTGTGCATGCTGCAGCTAACCACACTAGCATGCTGACCGTGTGCACGTCACCCCTAACCATGTTATTCTTGCTGTTTAACGAGTATAATACCACTCACCATTCGATCGCGTTTCCTTTGCAGCAAATATAAAGCGCCTAGAAAGAGTTCTCTGAGGGCGCTTTATCAAGTGTATTATTGTTATTGTTATATGTCTAGAACGCCAATGTCGTAGAAGGACTGCACACGAGGGAGTCTATACCCCCCTCCCAGAGACTGAATTTTCGGCGAACCACCTCGTTACTTGTCGCGCGAGATTGATTGACTTATTAGCGATCGGCGGCAACTCCGCCGGCAACGCGAAGCTCCCGCCGGCCGACCCACAGCTGCTTCCGAAGCTGCTGCTGCCACGCCCGATGGAATGGTTTGTCAGTGCATTTTTTCAAGCTTCTATGCCCGTCTAGCCGCTGCAGCTGTTCTAGTAGGCAGACATATTGGTACGCCTGAACCTGCGTAGGTGCTCGCTTCACTGTGCCGCCACCAATCAAGCGTGCCGCCACCAATCAAGCGTGCCGCCACCAATCAAGCGTTACTAACCCATAGATGCGATGAGGTATGAAATTCTCATTGGCCGCTCGTATATTGGTCGCTCAGAGTCTCGCGAAGATCAGCTCTTATAGCTGGAGGGAAAGGATCCAAGGCCACGTCGTTTTGGCCCAGCGGCTACTGCGCTCGCCCCGACCAAGACATATATATATGATCGAGGTCGTGGGCTCGAGCCCCATGGCACGTGTGCAGCGCCTAAATAGAGAGTAGGCTCTCTTGGGGCGCTATACAAATGAATATTATCTCTGAGTGACCGCTGGATCTGCAAGTGTGTACCCATGGGGAGCGTTACCTAGCTCGTGGAGTGACCGCCGTCCAGCAGGCTGCTGCTGCTGCGGCGGCGGTCACTCCGACTTTCCGAGAAGTTGTGCAATGCACTGCATGAGCTGTCCTGGCATCCGTCTACCTCTAGCTATCGCCGCCGTAAACCCAAGTGTCTAGTATCGTAGTAGTATAGTAGCGGTAGTACACCTAAGTATCGCTGCCGTACACCTAAGTATCGCTGCCGTACACCCAAGTATCGCTGCCGTGCATTAGGAATCGCTAAGATTAATGAGCTAGTTTTGTCACTATCACTATCCCCCCCTCCCGATCGTCCAGTGGGGGCCCATCTTCCGATCGGCTCGCGACGAGCCGCCCGCCCTGCCGCGATTTCACGCATGGTCACACTCCGAAGTCTGCCGGCAGGCGGTTACATATGCCGGCGACGCTTGTCCTGCAGGCGCGGCTGAAGACTACAGGGTCCCTTACTACGACTGTGTGGATAGCGATCCGTCGCTGGACCAAATGAAAGATGTGGTGGCCACCAAGAAAATGCGTCCACAGATACCAGCTCGCTGGCTATTGACCGACGGCGACGACGACAACGTGCGTACAGCACGCTAAGCTCCTCGCTCGCCGGCCGGCGCCTCTCTATCTCTCTCTCTCTCTCTCTCTCTCTCTCTCTCTCTCTCTCTCTCTCTCTCTCTCTCTCTCTCTCTCTCTCTCTCTCTCTCTCTCTCTCTCTCTCTCTCTCTCTCCCTCTCCCTCTCTCTCCCTGTCTCTGTCTCTCTCTCTCTCTCTCTCTCTCTCTCTCTCTCTGTCTCTCTCTCTCTCTCTCTCTCTCTCTGTCTCTCTGTCTCTCTCTCTCTCTCTCTCTCTCTCTCTCTCTCTCTCTCTCTCTCTCTCTCTCTCTCTCTCTCTCTCTCTCTCTCTCTCTCTCTCTCTCTCTCTCTCTCTCTCTCTCTCTCTCTCTCTCTCTCTCTCTCTCTCTCTCTCTCTGCCCACATCTCTCAGATGCAGACGCTCTTGCTTGGATGTATATTTCACGCTTGAGAATATTGAGCTATTTGTTTGGCCAAAGAAGGTCGAGCGTCGGGCGAATCCTGTTGTAGATCCTCTCCGCCCTTTCGAAGATGATGCAGGAGTGCTGGGCTCCGAGGCCAGAAACGCGGCTCACCATGCTTCGGGTCAAGAAGAGCCTCGCTGCCCTAGAGAGCCAAGTCCTGGACGATCGAGCCTGCAAAGGCGAGCTGCTGCTCTCGTCGTGAGCAAAGGCGGCTGCTGCTTCCGCTGCGGCCGCGGCTGCTCGTCGCCTGCTCGCGAGCAGCCGCCGCCGAGACCGGTCGCTGCTCTTTAGCCGCGACCGGGCGGGCCGACGAACGGAAAGCCCTGCTGCTGCTGCTGTGAAGTTGCTGCCGGCAGCCATTGCTGAATTGTGACGCAGCTGCAGGGCTAGCTGGAGCTGCCGAGCGAGGGACGCCCCGAGCGTCTCAGACCTGTAGCTCCGTCGGAGCTCGAGTGCATCACTCCGCCAGAGTGTCCGCTTCGGCAGACGGCGGCTGTTGCAGCCTCTCGGCGTCAACGTCTACGACAGTCGAATCCTCAGCTGCCGCCGAAACCGGAAGCTGTCGGAAGCCTCATTCAAGTCATTTCGTACATGTGCTCAAGCTATAGGATGCATGCCGAGCCGGGATGCCGCCGCCGCCCTCCGGGCGGCGTGCTCGCTAGCGGCAGACGCGCGGGCGGCGCCTGCGTGCATGCATGCTACCCTTCCAATGTGAACTCCGACAACGAATCTCTTCTGTCTTTCTCGCAGCCAGCGGGGAGGAGAGCGTATTTATGGTTGGCCCTCCGACGCTCAGTTCGACGTGCATGTGACTGTTGCGTTAGTTCTAGAAGTGACCTTAATCTTTTTTATGGAGCCTCATTTTATGAACGAGGTTGTCGCTGGCTAGCAGCAACCTCGTTCTTGGAATACATCATTTCATTCATTCACTCCTGGGTGAACGCCTGGTTTTCTTATTCTGCTAATGTATAGATGCCGAGTACGAGTGTGTATTTACGGCTCGTATCTCGGGAATGCTCCCACGTCATTCCTGAGTGCCTGCCATCTCGTCATAGTATCGCTAGCGTGTAACTGCAATGGCTCAGGTAACCTCGTTGTGGGAAATCTGAGCATAGATGCCAACAAGTGTCATCAGTATGGGATGCCTCAGGGATCCACGCTTGGTCCACTGCTTTCCATAGTGTATGCACTCTGAGATTGCTGATTTAATCGCCAAGCACGATCTAGGCATTATTTTTACTGAAAATGACTTGTGGCATGTATTGATGAAATTGGCATTTGGAGGCGGCAAACTCAGTCGAATCTAATTGAATGACCATAGCCACACAACCCAACCACAATAGTTTTGGCAAAACCCAGCAAGTGGAAAGCCGAATTCTCAAAGTGGGCTCGGCCAGCATATCTACTACTGCGTCTGCACTCAACCTTAGTGTCCTGCTCCAAAGTGACCTTTCACTTGACCGAACATCAGCCCCGCTGTCAAGTCGGCTCCGACTCAGCTACGCGGCATCTCGAAAAATTCAGGCCGGGCTTAGGTAGTAGGATCCCGCAGCAAAGCTGGTTCGTTTATGCACGACAGTACGCAAATACACTTATGCGGCTCACTACTCGCAGGGTCGTTCTGTCTGTGCAACAGGACGTTTACGGTTGGTGCGAGACTGTGCAGCTAGGCGTGTCTGAAGTGGATGTCGCAGTTGCCGCACTACACCACTTGCACCGGCCTGCACTGGCTGCACTCGTTGAGCAGCGAGTCGTAGCGCACCGCATGCTCTCCAGACTCGCGTCAATCTGCGCCTCCATCATCTAGTGAACCTGAAATCGTTTGGAGACCATGCCTTCGGCTCCTCTGCTCGCAAAAGCTGCCACTCCAAACTGACGTCACGACATTCTCAGATTGGGAAAGCATTTGAACACGAACCTTGAAATCCGCCCGTTCGTCATTGCAATCTGCGTGAGAGTACTTGTCGACAGCATTGTCAGCTACCTTATTGGAGTCTCTTTCTCTGCATTCTTGCAGCGTACGCTTGGGAAATAGACCGAAGGAAAAAGAGAGAGAAATAGACCGAAGGAAAGAGAGGGAAATAGACCGAGGGAAAAGCGCCTGATCAAGATAGAAATAGCTTAACAGCGATCGTGATGAATGTTCACACAAACAGTGGCTCCAGGTGAAGGTCATCATCACATTTCATAAGAAGAAGAGATGAAGCTCAGGTGCTCTTACAGCAACTAACTCTTCATGCGACTGGCATAATCTCGGCACAAGCAGTTTTATTGCTGAATGTTTGTAGGGACACAGGGAAACCGAATACCACCTGCCATGAAATGCTCTGCATTTTCATCGATATTAAAGGCTTGAATTTGAAAGGGCTATTCATTCTGCCGATTGCAGAGCTATTTGGCTTAATTCGGCTTTGGCAATGCTCAGCATACTAAAAGAAAGTTCCAATCGCTTGCAAGACTCTCTCTCTCTCTCTCTCTCTCACGTCTTGCTTTGCAGGGTTACTACATTTATAAGCCAAATAATGGGCTGATCGTTTAACTACTGCAGCTTACACGGTGGGAAAAGGACCTGAAAATAACAAGATCCTGAAATAGACAGTCTGTGGAAGACATACAGATAAAACAAAGAAGCTTTTGCTTACACACCTGAATTTCTATGCTGTGGCCCAGTTGAAAGAGGAGAGATTGCAGAGAACGGGAATAAAAACAGTAAGAACAATGCGTAGACTTAAAAGAGAAATCTTCAATTAAAAAGAAAACAAACCAAGAATACTACATATGTAGCTGGAAAGAAAGAAAAACCAATCGTTCGTATCGTAGAGGTCACGGATGTACGGCTTACGAGGGTTTAATCTTCCAAGACCGAATAAAAACTCGACAGACTAAGGGTTAGCAGCACCGAGTACCCCAGTAGTTGTTTTGGGTCATACGAATATCTAATACGAATTGACCGGCGAGGTTTGGGCACGAGGCTTATATATCAGCGGCCATTAGATTCCCTCGTAGATATCCGGTTCGTTCGTGGAGGCTTGTTGGCCGAGTGCTGCATAGGTTTACACTCAACGAATGGCGAGTGAACGCGTATCTCAATCGGCCGATACTGGTGATGCCGCCGCGAGATTGTTTATCGGCTATGGCGACTCGGCTCCAGACGTATCGATCACAAAGCGCCATTGCCACGAATTCGGGATTCTTGCGATGTAGAGATGCACCTATTGTCGACACCTTAAAGACCCCGGGCAAGGTCAAGGCTGGGCTTTCTGAGCGCAGAAGTTACAATATATTTGTATTGCGCTTAAGGAGAACTTAATCTCTATTTTGGCGCTTCACATGTGCCAAGGGGCTCGAGCCCACGACCTCGGTCGCCATATGCATTTTTTCGAGATCGCTTGGTTCGAGGCGAGAGCACCTTAACCACTGGGCCAAGATAGCGCGTCGTAGGATTCTGCAGCTAAGCATCCATGTTACGATGATAAATATTGCCCCTCGCTTGTCGAGATATTTTTGGCCAAAAGGGCCACTCTGGAGCTGTAAACACTAGCTGGAAGTAACGGTGCCGGGCGATGCCACTCAGACATAATTACCCTCCGATGACTGCTGAGCCGTGGATGACGGTCCAGTGCGATGCGTTGCCTTAGAAACGTGCCAACTTGCTGAAAAGCATGGGCTGTTGAGCCGGATATTTCGAGCAAATGACTGTCGATACCCCACACAATGGCTGCCGCACAATGGGGCATAGTGAGTAAGCGTGCAAACTGCGAGAGACGTAGCTCTGTGGATCTTCCACACTCTTGACTATGCAACGAGGCACTCCACAACTCGGGGGCCTCCATTTTGAGCTCGCGGAGAGAGCTGCCGATCTCATGCTTGCCCTGGTAAGAATGTTGCATGACGCATGGGCAGCCATTATTTAACTTTAGCCGACGCTCGCCGGCAGCCGGAAGTCGTGTCAACCCCAGCAGATGCATATTTCATATTAAGACAGATTGCCCGATTGGCTAAGTACCCTAAGTCGGCTCAGTGTCCCAGTTCCGCGGACGCATCTGACATCGTCCTCTGCAGCTCGAGTGTCGTCGTCGTCGCAGCTTTACTGATCGGCTACATAATTTCTTTTCCTATCTCCTTGAACGTTTCGAGCGCAATGGCTGCCGATGTTGAGCAGTGTCCGCCCCGCACACACATCGCTCGACAGGAACTCTCGGGTATGAGCCCCTCCCTCATGTTTCGTCGTCTCCTTGTTTTTAAATTCGTTGCGTTCCAGGCTGCGAGAGCTTCGACGATAATTTGATAGCTAACGGGTAGGTCTACCGAGACAGCCAATTCCTCGAAGTTATCGTGAAAATGCTCGCACGAATCTTATGGAAATGTCGAAATGCTATCTCGTGCTGCACGCAATCCGCTTTTGCTTCGCCGTCAATTGTCAATTGTTCAATCAGATCACAATCGCTGTGGGACATTTGCAGCGAAGAAGCGAGCAGCGATTCTCGGCTCGGATTTCGCCGCCGCCGATGCGAAGAGAACGTGCGCGAACGTGCGCGAACGTTCGCTTGTGGGGCGTTCGGCGGCGGCGGCGTGCGACTGGCGACAGGCGACCGCTCGATTGAGTCGCTTCGCTAACGATCGTCTGGTGCTGTGAGCTCTCGCAGCGCCTCGCCTGCCGCAATGCAAGCACGGCGAAGTCGTCGCGAGCTCGTCAGAGCTCCGAGGTATCGCTGACGGCGGAATTTTGGCCTTCGGGCGCACTATGGTGGCGCCCCGCCGCGACCGTTTGGCGAGCTGCGACAGAGAGCTTCGCGCCTGCCTGCGTGCGTGCGTGCGTTCGTGCGTGCGTGCGAGCGCGCTGCTTGCATCCTACCCACAGTTTGATTGTATGTACGCCGGTACTGCCCCTCTGCTAAACCGCTGGTGAACAGCTGTTGGGATTAATCGTCGGGGTCTGCCAGTGCGCAGTCACGGTCGAGGACAGGGGACTCGAGCGGGAGAAGGAGGCGAAGGGAGGCGTGCTCCCCTCTGCTCTGTGCTTTGTACAATAAACTGCTGGTGTCGGTCATCGGCTGGCTCTCTGCGCACGTGAACCGAGCAGCACTACCGCTACCACATCTTGCGTAGGTTACGCGCAGACGTAGCTGCGAAAGCTGTGAGGAGCCAGCTTCGCCAGTAGTCAAGCTATGTTGACGGCTAGTGTGGCAGCACGATCGAGTAGGCCCACTCACACCTGCATACGACGAGTCCGCGACCTGAACGACCAGAGCTTCGTATTCAACAGCCGCAGATAGTCGCTTCTGTGCAGCAGCTCCAGCCATCGCTTGTGTAGCTCGCTCAGAGCGCTCGATCGCTATCGAGAGAGAAGGCGCTTTTCAACTCACTGCTAGAGAATCTGCGCCTGAGGGTTAGAGTCGTACAAGGGATCAAACGCACAAAAGCAAATACGTACCACGTGCTTGGGGCCAGAAACAGGCTCAGGCAAACATGAAGACACTCGTGGCCACCGGCTAGTAAGACTGTAGCCTCCACTGACTCGTGCACAGGCTGTCACACGCCGGAACACCGGAGCACGCCGTAACCAAATCCGACTTGAGGCGATGGGAAAGATGACCAGAACGGAGAAATCTTGAACCGAGACTTAAGGACGCAAGATCGTTGCGAGCAGCGATCGTAACCGGAGGCGGAAGCGGAAGTTCCGGACTTAATGCAGACGAGCTGAAGGCTCGATCGCCGAAGATTTCGATTTCGTGCTGATCGTGCATAAACGCGGCCACCGCGTATTGCGGGACGGCAAGACGGCAAGATGGCAAGACGGCAAGATGCAGACGAGCAGGGGGGGGGGTTGAGAGTCCACTGGAGAAGCAACAAGGTCGCATTGGCACGGCGGCTGCTCCACCGTGTTTTTTACAGCTCGCTTGCCTTTTATGCCGTCCGTCTTCTCCCTAGACGGACGCCCGGTAAACAGACCTCAACCGAAACGGTTGCTCTCGCTCCTATAATGCACAGTACGTGAGTATGCAGCTGAAGTGTCGTCCGGATATAAGCGCTTAGCATTTGGAAATTAATATCGTACGTGTAGACAGGAACAGTTTAACCCTCGACCTTCGCAATCGGGAAAAAGACCTCAAGTGAGCTGCACTCTATTTTTGTTAATACGTTAACACCATAGCGCCTTCAAACCAATCACCTCCAATCTTTTGACACCATCTTTAACCCAAGAAATGTACGATCGTGCGTAGGTGAGGCGAAGCGACCACCGCCACCGCCCCTCACGTCCGCCACTACGCGGATGTCTTTTATTTCTCGCACGCCACCCCGCAGCTCTTCCAGGTGGCGTGCATTGAGCAGCACCACGTGGACGCTGCCCTGCAGCGTTTGTGATCTTTCTACGCGGCACGCATGCGAACTTTGATGACGTCACAACCAGTATTTTCTTCACTTCGCCCTCGCATATCGCGAACAAAGCGGTCTGGTCTGAGAGCCAGCCGTCCGTCAGCGGGAGAAGCGAGAGGACCGTCTTTTGTCCTTTTCACCGTTTATACTCTCCCTCTCGCTGATGTGATTGCCAAGCACAATCTAGGCTTTCACTTCTATGCGGATGACACTCAGTTGTACCTTTGCTTTGATCCCTCCCAGCCTTCGAGCACCTCAAATTCTCTCAACTCACTTGCTGCATGCATTGATGACATCCGATCATGGATGGCAGCAAATTTTCTAAAACTAAACGATGATAAAACTAACTTACTAGTTATGGGCAAACCTAGTGTTATTAAGAAATTGGAAAGGCTGACGCTCAAAATTGGCTCTGCCAGCATATCTCCAGTTGCATCAGCTCGAAATCTAGGTGTCATATTCCAAAGCGACCTCTCGTTAGACGACCACATCAGCTCCACAGTCAAATCAGCCTATTTTCAGCTTCATAACATTGCTAAAATTAGGGCTTGTTTAGATAAGGATACCACGTCCAAGTTGGTCCATGCATTCGTGACATCTCGTCTCGACTTCTGCAACTCACTGCTTACAGGCCTACCAGCATGTGCGATCAGGCGATTGCAGCTGGTGCAAAACTCTGCAGCTAGGCTTGTCTGTCGTGAGCGTCGCAGTTGCCACATTACTCCACTTCTCGCCGACCTGCACTGGTTACCAGTCAAGCAACGGATTGACTTCAAGGTTTTGTCGCTCACTTTTAGGTCTCTTCATTCTATGGCTCCAGCCTACCTTTCAGATATACTACCCCATCAGGCAAAGCATCGTACCACTCGCTTTTCGGAATCCAACAGTCTAGAAATACCTCGTACAAACCTTAAATCCTTTGGAGACCGTGCATTTAGCTCGTATGCTCCCACAGCCTGGAACTCCCTCCCGACCTGCGTCAGAACATCCCCTGACCTGACCACATTTAAAAGAAACTTAAAAACATACCTATTTAGGACAGCATTTAGTGGGTCCTTGTGATTCGTCCTCGATGTGCTTATGCGTGCTGACACTGTTCATGCTGCCACTAACCACATTTGCATGCTGACCCAGTGCATGTAACCCCTAACCATGTTATTCATTTTGTTTGTTTTTCAAGCATGATTTTACTTACTATTCTGTTGCGTATCACTTTTCAGCAAATGTAAAGCGCCTAGAAAGAGATTAAGTTCTCTGAGGGCGCTTTATCAAGTGCAATATGCATCCACCACTTCTCGTCGGAGTGGCGATGGCGATGGCGACGGAGATGTAAATGGCCGTCCGCGGGGCTTACAAGGATTAGCCTGAGCCATTAAGCCGCCGAGGTCCAGGTGAGGAACATATTTTTTCTCATTTTTCATCTACCCAACAGAGCGTGAAGCGAAGCTCTGGGCGCACGTGCAGCCCCTCCCGAGGTTTTTAGGGGCCGCTTGCGTACTAAGAAACGGCGGCTTGCAGAACACCTGGCGTCGCCGCCATTATTCGCCGACCCTCCCCTCCTGCTCGGTCGACCGTTGCTGCGTCAACACAACGGGTGCCCTCCGGTTTGACCCGAAGCAAACAAGCGCTCAGAAAACTAGCGTCGCTGCTAAGCGGCACATCCGCGTCGCCGAAGCGGCCGGTGCTGACTAACAGAAACTAGGTAATCTTACAGGCGATGCCAGCCCTTAGGGCTGGCATCGCTTAGCTACGCAGATCGTAGGCTGCCGTCCGGCGATCGTAGGCTGCCGTCCGGCGATCGTAGGCCGCCGTCCGGCGATCGTAGGCCGCCGATCGGCGTACGATCGGCCTGCCAAACGTACTGCCGCTGGCCGCTAGCGCTGCCCGTGTGGCGTTTCTGACTATTCACAAAAAAATGCCTTTTTAGATGCGCTTCTACGAGAACAGAAACACGTTTCCGCATTGCCTTATCGAGACGAGAGACTTCGGATATTCGCAGGAGTCGCGGCAACCGGGGGGGGGGGGGTGGCGGAGCGGGGGTGGCGGGAGCGGGGGGGGGGGGAAAGAGAGGCCAGAAGCTCTGAATAGCAGCGAGCGCTCGTGAAAAGTCGCTGAGAAGTCGCCCTTCCGACTTCCCTACTCCGCTAGATCCCAGCCAATCGTCTGCCGAGCCGACTCAAGGGCTGCTGAAGCGCTGCCCCCCCCGCCCCCCCCCCGAGCGTGGGGCGAAGCTGTGGCGAGAAGCAGCGAGAGCGACGCGCTATTGCCGCATCCCCCCCCCTCCTCCGGCCGGCCTTACGGCGGGCGGTCTTACAGGTCGGTTGTCAGCGATGCGGGTCCTCGAGGAAGCTGGTCACTCTTTACGAGCTTTCATCTGCACGCAGCTCACCGCGTGCAGTTTAACTTGTTTAGCAGGCAATGTCCGCAGGCCTGAAAGCGAGCAGGTTAGATGCTCGAGTTCTCAATGAACATTTCCGTTCGAGTGAGCGAGTGTGCGAGCCTTTGCGTCGTCTACCGCGTGCTCTTTACTTGCACGGTAAAGAGGCCGCCACGATCTTTCGTCGGTTCAAAGCTTCAACTCTTTCGTCGGTTCATCGCGGGATTCCTTTTCGCGAAAATATGCACGCTCCGAGAGATGCGTAGCAGTGATGATAAGAATAAAAAATGTGTATAGCACCACCAGAGAACCTAATCTCTTTACATTTGCTGTGAAGGAAGCTTCACGAGACGGTTCTGTTAACATGCACGATGTCAACATGCATAATACTGTCAACGATAGCATGCAAAGTGTCCACATACAAATACGGTTTGCGGTAGCGTGCGCAGTGTCAGCACGCATAAGCAAACAAATGGACAGGTCACGAGAACCCAGCCAACGCTGAGAAACAGGTGAGCTTTTATAGCTTTTTTTTAAATGTCGGCAAGTCAGGAGTTGTAGTGCCGTCCGTCGGGAGTGACCTTCAGGCTTAGGCAACATTAGAGCTAAAGGCTAAAGGTCTCGACACGATTCGTGATTGGCTCGAGGCGTAGCCAAAAGATTTGAGTCTGCGGAGCAACTGGTACTATGCCCAGCCTGGTTAGGGATGAGCTACTAGCTAGGCTGTAGGCTGGAGCCATAGCTTGTAGGAGTACCTTAAAGGTGAGGGACAAAACCGCCTAAACCGATACGCTGCTTGATTGGGAACTAGTGAAGATCGGCGAGAAGTGGTGTACTGTGGCAACTGCAATGCTCACGACAGACAAGCCTAGCTGCAGAGTTTAGCGCCGAGTGTAAGCGCTTGATCGCATTGGCCCGTAGGCCTGCAAGTAGTGAGTTTTGCAAGCAGTTTTTTGCAGTTTTGCAAGCAGCGAGAACTTGAGTCGGGGTGCCGCAAACGCAAGCAGTATTTTCTATCAGCTTATACACCAGGAATTCAGCTACCGTAAATATGTAGCTGCTACACCACCATCACGAATGCAAGTCATGCTATTCGTGTTAACTTATACAATTTCCTCGTTCTGTCTGTCACTAATGTAGGATAAACATTGCAACGGTATTGTGCAATCCGGATTACAGCAATGAAATAGTACAGATGCAAATACGCACTCACACCTTGCATTCGCTGACTTGCGCATTTGTCTCGCCACGCTCCCCATGAGAGCAGTCGAAGAGCTGGCCTCAAGGTCACTCTCAAGGCCTTTGCAATGGTACGAATGAGCTGCTGCTGCTCCCTGTAAGCGGAGATCTGCTGAATTTCAAGCGAGCGACGCACGGATGGAATTCACAATATCGGATACAATATAATGTAATGTCGGACTCATAATATCATTGTATAGGACAGTCTTTTCAAGCGGTTGAGGGTCCAGCCAGGCAAGCGAAACCACCCAGCCAGGCAAGTTAAAACTGCTCGTAAACTAGAGAGAGAGAGAGAGAGAGAGAGAGAGAGAGAGGGAGAGAGATGGAGAGAGAGAGAGAGAGAGAGAGAGAGAGAGAGAGAGAGAGAGAGAGAGAGAGAGAGAGAGAGAGACAGAGAGAGAGAGAGACAGAGACAGAGACAGAGACAGAGAGAGAGCGAGACAGAGACAGAGACAGACAGAGACAGACAGACAGAGACAGACAGAGAGGCAGAGAGAGAGAGTGAGAGAGACTGAGAGTGGTGGGGAGACGGTCAGGACGGGAGCCTGGACCGACGGACGGACGGACGGATAAGAGGACGGACGAACTGATGGGACCGATCGACGGGGGCAGGGTCATATACGGGAAGGGTCATATACGGGCAGGGTCATATACGGGAAGGGTCAACGAAATAGCTTGAATCCTTTGGAAAGCCCGGTCGCGTTGCTACAATGAGGATTACGAAGGACTATGCTGCGACCGCGAAGCGTGTGGCCGCCTGGGTGAGCCAAGCCTACAGGTGAGACTCACCTGCACACTCGAGACTCGCCAGGTGAGACGCGCCTGCTGACGTGTATCGTGTATGTTGAGGCGCTCGTCTTCGCCGACCGAGGTCATGCGCTCGAGCCCTGCGGTGTTCGTAAAGCGTCTGGATAAAGATTCAGTTCTTTTAGGGGTGCTATGTAAATGAAATGCATCTATTTTTGTAAGCGCTTCATTTGCTATAACTTATCGGTTGATTGAATCCAGACGCCACGGCGGGCCCCTCGGTTCCCCCCCCCCCGGTGCACGTCCCGGTCGCACTGCGCCTGCAACGGGCTGGCAATCAATCCTCTACCTCCTCCTCCGCCGCTCCCGCCGCTTCGCGTGCGCCTCGCTGCAATGGCGGCGGTCCATCGATGGACCGCCATCGATGGAGTGCCGCCATCGCAGAGCTCGCGAGCGACGCCCCTGCTACGCGCCTCCTACGCGCTTCGATGGCTCTCGAGTCCTCGTGGCCCTCGTGTACAGTAGCTGCTACCTCGGTGCTTCGCGGCCGACATTTTCCCTGTCCGACTTTACCCAGATCTCGGAATGACGGGCTTGACAACTGCAAGGCGACGACGGCGCTACCCAGCAGCTACGGCAGCTACGCAGCCACGGTTCGAAAAACGTAACGTAACCTCGGGCAGCGGCAGTCGGAGGGCGAAAGTCCGCACCGGGGTTGGACGAAAGGCGCACTTTACAATAATAGTCCCAATAATAATATAGAAAAAAAGAAGAAGATTGCAATTGCACCTTCAGACAAACGACTCACTTTCGAGGCGAGGTGCAATTTCGAGGCGTTGCAATTGCCGCAGCGAGCGAGCTCGATAGTCAGGCCGCCGTCGGCTGCTGCAGCTGCTAGCATTCCGGTAGACCACCGGCCCCGACCCCGACTGCTTGACCTCTGCCCTCACCGATTGGAGCAGCCGCAGGTGCGTGCCATTTCTGCTGAGATCTCTTTCTCTCCCTCTCTCAGCCAGTCAAACACACACACACACACACACACACGCACACACTCTCTCTCTCTCTCTCTCTCTCTCTCTCTCTCTCTCTCTCTCTCTCTCTCTCTCTCTCTCTCACTTCCGCTCGCACACAAAGCGGCAGACGGAAGCTGATGGAGGAGGTCGTGACGTCCAGGCAACGAGCTGCAGCCTCTCTGCCTCACGCTGGCGCTGACTCAGACGCGAGCAAACAGACGGTGACCATCCCAGTGCCACCAGAGTCCTCGCCCCGCCCCCGCCCCCGCCCGCCCCGAGGGCACCGTTGACGGCTAAATAGCAGCTCGGCGGTTGAAAAACAAAAATATGAGCTGCGCAGCACCTGTTCATACAGGACTTTCCCTCGCTGGCCCACTCCCCCGGGGGCGGGGCGGCGGGGTCAGCCGCGCTTTCTCGAGCACTACACACCCGACGCCGCCACAAGCAGTCACCTCGGGTGCTCCAGTTCCGCCGAGCGTCCGAGAGCCTGCGAGAGCCTGCGAGAGCCTGCGGGAGCCTGCGAGAACCTGCGAGAGCCTGCTCCTACCGCTCACCCGCGGCAGGAAGCGGCGCGCCCGGACTCGCTCCGGACCGGACGTCCCGCCGCGCCCACTCGCTCCGAACCCGACGTCCCGGGCCACCAGATATCCGGACGCCGCCGGGTCGGTTGACGCTCTTTGGTTGTCACACGTTTTCCAAGCGGTCCGGTCGGTCTCCACCGACGACGGTAATAACAATAATAATAATAATGTACTGGATAAAGTGCCCACAGAGAACTCAATTTTTTTTTCTATGCGCTTTACATTTGCTGCAAGGGAAGCATGATTGAATGGTGAGTAATATCATGCTTGACAAACACCATGAATAACATGGTTAGCGGTGACATGCACAGGGTCGTCTTTTGTCGTCGCCTCTCGCTCGAAACTATGGAGCGAGAGGCGACAGAAAGACTATCAAAACTCTTACTCCTTTCCGTCCGCCATGTCGGACCGCGGATTTTAAGGAGTTCCGCGCCGGCTCTTAAGGCTTTTCAGCATCAAACGTACGCAGGGCCGAAAAAAAAGTCGGACGGGACTTCAGAGCGGAATTGTCGGTTTGTCAAACCTACTGTCCGGGAGCTCGTGGGGCGGGGTCGGGTCCGGGCCGCCAGACATCGGTCGAGAAGGATAGCGCGGCGTTGCAGCTAACCAACCAGACGCGGACACCTGGAAAAGTGGAGAGTAGCGGATTACTAGAGAGGGGTACAGCGCGACCGATCATGTGACCTGAACCTATTGTCTTCCGGATCCGGTACGTACCTTGATGGCAGCACACTGTGCGCCGTGCGCGTGGCATCGGCTTACGCCTAATCTACCTCGAGCAGCAGAACGGGAGCGCAGCACGCTGCGTACGACGAGTTGAGGCGCTGAGAAACACGGGGCGACGAGCGGGCATTAAGAGGGAGCTCGAGGCGGCCCCGAAGAGCGCGCCAGCCATTGCATATCTATGATTTACCAAAGGTCCTCGAATTACCGTGCGGGCGGCATGTGACCCGTGGCGGTGTTTCGGCGCCAGCTCCTATTCACATGATTCAGCTGAAATTTTCTAATTTTTTCGACACTAGAGCTCACTGTCTTCTGTGGACTCGCATCGCTGAATCTATGCAATACTGTACATAAATTTACGCTTCTATTAGTCCCTCCGGGAAGTACTGGTCGCCATCTTGCCGCGTGAAGGACTTTCTCGCTTTAATTGATAGAGACTTTGGTTTCAAGTATTTCAGATGAAATACATGATGATTGAATGCATCTGGCACAATTTTTGGGTACATATACCTCGAATGACCGGATGTGGTTATTTTTATACCCTTATTACTTCCAGCAGCCGAATGCTGGGAAAGTAGGATCAGGCTAAGGACTAAGAACTCTGTTTTTTTAACTTGAGTTCAATAAGACGACATACTTTGTCTTTCCAATTCGTAAAATATGTCTGATAAGTCGATAGGGCTTAAAAAGCCATGTTTACACGCCGAGTCGTGCTTATGTCCTGCTTCAGTCTTTCTCTCTCACTCTCTCTCTCACTCTCTCTCTCTCTCTCTCTCTCTCTCTCTTCATTCATTAGTGCTTGCGTCGCCATGAGGCTCGTGGACGGTCCAAGCGTGGCAAAGACTGTACGAAGACTCAACTATGGGAATTTACTAGCCCTTCAATTGGTAATCAGATCGCGAGGCAGCAGGCGAAGAAGGTAGTTGCGAAATGTTAAAACCCACTGCGAGGTTGTGCACCTCCGAGGACTGATTCCTCCCTCCCTAGCGGAAGAACATTTCCCACGATCACTCGGGAGGTGGAGCGCGTAGGAAGCAAGATTCGGAGGAAGGAAGGAAGTAAGCCTTTCACTGTGAAAACGTTCTGCAAGGAAGGAAGGAAGAAAGGCAGGAAGGCTCGAAGCAGGAGACACTTAGCAGGACTGCAGCCGGACGCGCGACCGTGAATACGCGGCTTCAGGCTTGATCGCCATCGGCGATCGCGCCCTCCAGTATTTGCCTCAGAATTTTGGCTTCGCGTCGGTGCACTCTATAGACGAATAGCCGGTATAATTGAATAATAATCTAAGTATAGCCGCAATTATTCAAAGGAAAAACCTAGCTACACATCCACGCGTTCGCTCTGGCTGGTTGGCCGGCCGCTGCTGACGCAACGTGAGCAGCGTATAATCGCCGGTGATCACGCCGCTTCGCGTCCGAATAATAGAAAAAGATGCGCTTACGTGAGAGCGCAGTGTAATCGCTGCGAGCCCGTTCGCGAGCTGCCGACGACGAGCAGCCGCCGGGCTGCAAGTGGCCACAACTCCCTGATTCGGCGCTAAGGCGCGAGCGCGAGGCGCAAATCTCGCGAACTCGTGCCAGCGCTCCGATAGGGGGCGCGACTACTCCGAGACGCGCGCCAGAGCGAGGGTGCACTCGCGGAGTCACGGGACGCGAAAAACCGCGCTCGCTTTATATCGTGAGACGCGTAATAACCGCATCCGACTGACGCGCCGCGACATTTGTCTGCCCTACTTTGAGACCCTTTGCGTCGCACGCTGGGTACCGCATGTGCCGACACGCGAAGATCCGTCGAGGCGGCGCTGTCGCTACGCGCCGAGCTAGTCGGCCGAGCGTCGGCGGCGGCGGGGCCTCTTTAAAAACGCTCTGCTCGGCTGAAAACGCTGCAATGGCGGCCGCGGCTCCCTCCCTCTGCGCTGGGCTGGCTGCTCACGCAGCCGACTGGCCGCTCAGCGGCGCGGATGTTCGTACGTGCGCGCGGTCGGTATCGTCGCGACCGATTCGGCTGTGCGATACATGTGTGGCCATTCCTACGGCGGCGTTCCTAATCGTCTAACAGCGAATCCGCTGTTGCGGCGGCGCCCTCGACGTTTAGCCTACCGGTATTCGTGTGCGTCGCTAGTTTTTGGCCCCTTTGCCTACGGCGCTAACCGTGGGCAGGAGCCCAGACACCGCGCGCGTCTTCACCAATCGCGGGGCCGAACGTTGACCTCGAGCGGTGCACCCAATACCGGCGGAGGGGGCGGGGAGGCGGGGAGGGGCTGAGAGCGGAGGACCGCGCGCGGCGGCGCGGAGCGGAGCGGTAGAGCGCGCGCTCGAGAGGCACGACGCCCCTCGAATCGGCGGAGCGCTGCTCTCCTGGCCGGCCTAGCATGAATGGCGTCGGCGCGAATCGCCGGAATTCGCCGCGAACCTTCCAGAAAGCTGCGTCCCACACAAGAGCCCGGCGGCATCCGCGGAATGGGCGGTACAAAGGAAGAGGCGCAGGCCTGCCTGGTCATCGTGCTCGACGGATGTTTGCGCGGCGGACCATGTCCTCCGCCTCCTCCTCCTCCTCCTCCTCCTCCTCCTCCTCCTCCTCCTCCTCCTCCTCCTCCTCCTCCTCCTCCTCCTCCTCCTCCTCCTCCTCCCTCCTCCTCCTCCTCCTCCTCCCCTCCTCTTCCTCCTCCTCCTCCTCCTCCCTCCTCTTCCTCCTCCTCCTCCTCCTCCTCCCTCCTCCTCCTCCCTCCTCCTCCTCCTCCTCCCCCTCTTCCTCCTCCTCTTCCGCCTCCTCCTCCTCCTCCTCCTCCTCCTCCTCCTCCTCCTCCTCCTCCTCCTCCTCCGCCGGCGAGACGCTGTCTTTCATCCTGTTGGCTGCAGATCTCAGGGAGAGGAAAACCTTAAAAGAGACGCATCGAGACCGCCGGACTCGACGACGCGCAGGAACTCTCTAGCGGAGGGCTTCTCCCTCTTCGAACTTCTCCTTCTAGCAGACCTCTGCCCCAGGGCCGACGCCCAGGGGCAGAGGTCTGCTAGCACACGACTCAGGGCGTAGTTTCGAATCCTTCAGCTGACAATTCTGTGCTGCCTACGGCAAGAGGGGTAAAGGGTCGCTGAGACTCTTTTGCCGCTACCTAAATGAGGCTGTTGGATCAGCCGACCTTTACATCTCACTCTTCCTACTCTCTCTCTCTCTCTCTCTCTCTTCCTCCTCCTTCTTCTTCCTCTGTCATCTCCCTTCTTCCTTCCTTCTCCTTCTTCCTTCTCTTCCTTCCTTCTCTCTTCTTCCTTCCTTCTTCTTCCTTCCTTCTTCCTTCCTTCCTCCTTCCTTCCTTCCCTGCCCATTGCTCTCCCGCCACTCTCCTTCCACAAGAGCGGAGCAAACAGCTCCTTTCCATTAGCAGCGATGGATGCAGCGATTGTCCTAAACTCGCACTCGCACTCTCCGCGCCGCCAGCCGCTGGTTTGACTGATAACCTCTCGTATAACTTTCGGAGATCGTAAGCCTAATCGTGGCTGACGTTTGTAAGCTGACTTTTGTGAGTACTCGGCCACCTCCTCCCCTTGAGGCTACGTGTCATAGTAAAGTTGACTTCTTTCTCAAAGCTCTCCAAAAACTGCAAATAGTCCTTCTAATATAATAGTAATAATAATAATAATTCACTTGATAAAGCGCCCTCAGAGAACTTAATCTCTCTCTAGGCGCTTTACATTTGCTGTAAAGTGAAATGCAATTGAATGGTAAGTAAAATCATGCTTGAAAAAACAAACGAAATGAATAATATGGTTATGGGTGACATGCACAGGGTCAGCATGCAAATGTGGTTAGTGGCAGCATGCACAGTGTCAGCACGCATAAGCACATCAAGGACAAATCACAGGGACCCACTAAATGCTGTCCTAAATAGGTGTGTTTTTAGGTTCCTTTTAAATGTGGTCAGGTCAGGTGATGTTCTGACGCAGGTCGGGAGGGAGTTCCAGGCTTTGGGAGCATATGAACTAAATGCACGGTCTCCAAAGGATTTAAGGTTTGTATGAGGTATTTAGATTATCTTTTCATTCGCTCGTGACGGACGGACGGACCGGTCGTTCGATTTCAATTTCGGGCTTAATCCCGAGAGCTGACCGCGCTGCCGTGCAGCGACTGTATTGCGGCTGTACACGCTCGCAGATTCCTTGCATGAGAATGAAAGTGTACAAGTGCATAGTTCTCTGGAGCAGTATTCAACTTCGGTGGTAATAGCAAGGGCACCCACCTTGCGTAATGATAGTAAAACGTTTCCAAAGCGCCCTTGGAGAAGTGTAATTCCTTACATATGCTGAACAGGAAGCACGTCGATTGCTTAGTTGCAGCGTGTACAATTGCGGCACATGTATACGCATACAAAGGGCGATTCAGACAGACAGAGCAGAGGAACAGTTGGTTTTTAGCTTCTTTGTTAATGTAGAAAAGTCAGAGGATGTCGCGATGTCAGTCGGTAGCGAGTTCTTGGCTTAGGGAGTGTAGGAGCTGAAGGCACGGTCTCGAAAAGACTTGAGTTTGGTTTAGAGGCACCGTCGCTAAGCGACTTGAGCAAGACGAGCGGGTCGTATGATTCGAAGCCATGCGATTAGCAAGCATACAAGATTGGTAGGGGCGGTACAAGAGAATGAAAAGATCTAAAAAGTGAATGGAAGAACCTTTAAATGTATCCGCTGTTTGATGGGAAGTCAAAGCAGGTCAGTGAGAAGTAGTCTAAAGCAATCTTTGCTGACTCAACGGCCTCATTTGTACAGCGGCAGTAGAGCCTTATCGACAATCACCACCGCTTGCAGTTGGCAATAGAGGATCGCCCAAATGCAGGATTCGAACCCACGACCTTGGTCGCGAAGAGCAAGCATCTTACCTCTTAAGCTATCATGGTCCAGTAAGCCAATGTGCAAGTTGCAACGCCCACTACAGGCAAGCCAAGATGTGGAGCATTATGACGACTGTAAGCGTCTTGTTGACTAGACAGGACGGCTTTTAAGTATCGAGATACAGAAGTCTAGACGCGATGTCACAAATGAATATATCAGCTCGGCTGCGGTATCCTATCTAGGCAGGCCCGAATTTTATTACGTTACTTAGCTTGAAGGAAGCAGACTAGATAGTGGAGCTGATGTGGTCATTTAGTGAAAGGTCCTTGTGCAACAGGACATCCGGCTTGCGCGCGTAGGCTACAGGAGATATGCTTAGAGCCCATTGTTGAGGTTTAGGCATTCTTATTTCTGAGTGTTGCTAGGTTTTCCCCATAGCTGCTAACTTGGTTTTATCGTCATGGACTTTGAGGAAGTTTACAGTCATCTAAGAGCAATGCATGCTGCTTAGGACTGCTCGCAGGTCCTGGCCCCTACTTTGTAAGTAAATCAAACTAGATCGCTGCAGTATCTCACTATCTCCCACTGCGAAGCGATACGAAAGGTGAGCAATACTTAAATCGCCTAGAGATTGCGTTGCTTTTGCAAGACATGATCTAATCACCGTTTCGGAATTAGACAATTGAGAACGGGTTTTACATTTTTGTCAGCTCTTTATAGCATGACTATATATATATATATATATATATATATATATATATATATATATATGTATATATATATATATATATATATATATATATATATATATATATATATATATATATATATATATATATATAGATAGATAGATAGATAGATAGATAGATAGATAGATAGATAGATAGATAGATAGATAGATAGATAGATAGATAGATAGATAGATAGATAGATAGATAGATAGATAGATAGATAGATAGCTGAGGGAATCGGCTTGCAGGCCATGGTCATTCTGAGACTATGCGGCTTCATGTAGTGACTGGTTAAGTTCAAAGCACGCTTTGCTATGATGCGGCTAATTCAGAAAATCTCATATTTTCATCCATGTATTCACTTAGACAAAACTTTGTAACATGATATCTGCCCCTGTGTAGTGAGTGCTATTTCCTAATTGCTCATGGCTCAAAAGTATAGAAAATTAGCCATCTTGCCAGACAAACTTAGCTTTATGACTAGGACAGTGACAAATTTTGTTTTACCCATTCCAATGAGAAAGCAGACAAAGTCGAGTCTTTTGTTTTATATATTTGGTCAGAAAACAAAAGATTAATCGATATTAACACGTATTTATACTTAGGTTTCACCAAGTTTTCCAAGAGGTGAGTTTCTTCGAGAGAGACAGAGAAAGAAAAGAGAGACAGAGAAAGACAGAGAGACAGGGAGACAGGTAGATAGATAGATAAATAGATAGATAGAGAGACAGACAGAGAGGCAGACAGAGAGACAGACAGAGAGACAGACACAGAGAGACAGACACAGAGAGACAGACACAGAGAGAGAGAGAGAGAGAGAGAGAGAGAGAGAGAGAGAGAGAGAGACAAGGAGAGACAGAGAGAGACAGAGAGAGAGAGAGAGAGAGAGAGAGAGAGAGAGAGAGAGAGAGAGAGAGAGAGAGACAGAGAGAGACAGAGACAGAGAGAAAGAGACAGACAGGCAGACACACAGAGAGAGAGAGAGACAGAGAGAGAGAGAGACAGAGAGAAAGAGAGACACAGAGCGACAGAGAGAGACAGAGAGACACAGAGAGACAGAGAGAGAGAGAGACAAAGAGAGACAGAGAGAGAGAGACAGGAGAGAGAGAGAGAGACAAAGAGAGACAGAGAGAGACAGAGAGATAGAGAGAGACAGAGAGAGACAGAGACAGAGAGAAAGAGACAGACAGGCAGACAGAGAGAGAGAGCGAGAGAGAGAGACACAGAGACACAGAGAGACAGAGAGACACAGAGAGACAGAGAGAGAGAGACAAAGAGACACAGAGAGAGAGATAGAGAGAGAGACAGAGAGAGAGACAGAGAGACAGACAGACAGAGAGACAGACAGAGACAGAGAGAGAGACGTGAGCACCTTGCTGAGGGTCGGCCGGTGAGGCACTCCTCGCATTGCTGCTCCCCGCAGAGAGAGAGAGAGAGCTCGGTCCGCTGTGACCACTGTGACCCGCCTGTCGTACGGCGCTGCAACGGCGGTCCCTGCTGTCGCAGAGGCAAAGATTGCCTGGAAGCTCGGCAAAGTCGCCTTGGAGAAACATCAACTATGCCATCTGGAAGTCTCCGACGATCTCCGCGTCGGACTAATCCTACGCCGAGACATCCAGCAAGGTCTTGACACTTGTAGTTCTCTTTGACCTTTGCACTCGCTGAGCCAGAGGAAGCGATTGGTAGCCTCGTTCCCGTTATGAAGCCGGACCTTGTTTCTTGATCAGTTGCCCACATATATAGAAAAATGCATCGGCGGGATGCTTGAAGCTTCTTGGCAACATCTCATGAAAATGCAGTCGTTCATCCACTTGGGCAGCTAGAGCTATACTGAGCTGATCGGCTTGAGTGTATTTCTGCTATATACATATATGCATATCTGGAAATTCTTAAATTCTTAATGCGTAAGGTATTAACAAAAGAGAAAGTAGACGCATCAGAAACTGAACCATTTTACAATAATCAGACGACTGCGCACGCTTAGTGCCATGAAAGGCCCAGGATGCAACGATGCTCGCTCTTCACGACAGAGGTCGCGGGCTGGAATCCTATTGTGGGCTATAGCTTATTGCCAACTGCAAGTGGTGGTCATAGCTGTCAGGGATCTTCTACCGCTATGCGAATGAGGCAGTTAGAGCAGCCAATATTATTTGTTAGTAAATACATTTAGCAAAATACATTTGATACAACAAATATCTGTGCTATTATTTAAAACCTTACTTTTGGACGTAGCAGCATCGACAACTTTTTTGAAAAAATCAAACTTCAAATGTATGCCTGCCCTGTTCACAAAAGAAAAGTGTAAGTGGGGAATGATGCAAATCCATTTTCAACACTTTTGAGGCATATGAAATCGGGAAAGAATACCAATTACTATCCAGTCGAATTGTAAAATATTTTATTAACTGATGCTATTGCTGCTGCTTCAAACCTTCAGCGCTATTGCCTGCCTGGTGCGACCAACTTTGACAGCTTGCAAAAACCGCTTATCTTCTGGGCATATGGGCTCAAGTACAGTTTCCTCACACGAGCGCGTGCCATTGCAGGGCGTGCGACTAGCGGCCTACACTTGCTCGTAATTGGGGGGGCTCTTGGTAAGGGAAAAGCAGATAAGTATGACTCGCCTATTCAGCCATGACCTTTACCGCCGCAAGACCCCTCTCCCTGGTAGTTCTCCGAATTCTCTTAAGTGCCTAGAAAGAGATTACTCTGAGGGTGTTATAGCAAATTAATTGTTAAATTATTAATACAAAAGTGAGTTGAACTTCTAGGACTATCATACTAAGATATGACAGGACATAGCTAATACTAGTCAGCATTACATTTGTTGGACCCCTTCAAGGCCAAGATATTTTATAAAATGAAAATTTGTTTCCACCCAGGATCGAACTGGGGACCTTCTGCGTGTTAGGCAGATGTGATAACCGCTACACCATGGAAACACATATTATAAAGCGTCGAAAATATTATATATATTAGAAAAATTAAAGCCAATGACTATAAATGTTTTCTTCTTTCCAATGCCCCCATCAAATCGAAGGTCTGACCCCTAAAGAGCTGGATTTAGCCTGACGAAACGTCTCCTCGACTGGTCAATTCGGCGAGCTGTCAGCAACGTCACTTTTGCCTCGGCGGAGATAACTCCATGGGCGGGTCTCTGCCGACTCATTGATAACCAGTCTTGTGCAGTACAAGTTGTACCTGTACTTGGACGGCTGCTGAATCTGATAATTGAGCCGATTTAGATTGCACTGGTGAAAAATCTTTGACTTTGGTTTAATTTAGATATGCCCAAAACGACTAAGGTGGCTTACTGGAGGGGCATAGCGTTACAAGTTATCACTGCTGCTGGACGGAAGACACTACTATAATTACGCTTCTTACATTTCATAATTCTTGTTTGGAAGTCGGAAATGACTACATGATTCGCGCGAACTCAATTTCGGCGGGTGCATACATAGTGGGGGTGCGGCTATTCAGAGTTTTCTCCTCCTTGTCGTCGCTACGTAAGCCCTCCAGATCGGAGGACCCACGTGCCAGTGACTGACTGCAGTGGTATATACTGCTGTTAGAACGTTATTTAACTCGGAAACGCATTAACAAGCTGCTTCCTACTCTAGTTGATCTTTAAATACAACAGCCACGTGGGCTAGGTTTTCCTTTTTTTCGAGCGAGTGACATGGATCCGTGACATCAAGTCTGGCGCAGACGGCTCTCAGGCGTCTGCGAGGCGTCAGCGAGTGAACGCCGAGAGAAATCGATAAACGGGCGGCGTAGTTCTGGAGTCGGCGCCTGAGTTCGACCAGCGCCAGCCGACGGGGCCGCCGAGAGCCCTCGCGGCCAGCAGCAGGCGACAGACCGGTCCTCCGTGCCCCGCCTTACTTAAAACGGAAGTTGGCCTTCAAAGGGTACTGCCGCACCCGAGGTGGCATCGAGGCTAGCGCTTCACACTTTCTCCTCGTTGCGTGAAAGAAGTCCGTCCCGGAAAGCCGCTCAGTCAAATGTAATTAATTTTTATAGCGCCCTAAGAGAACTTAACCTCTGTTCAGGCGCTTCGCATATGCCGCCGGGGCTCGAGCCCACGAACTCGGCCAGACCTATGTCTGGGCGAGCACCTTAACTGCTGGGCCGAACCCGCCAAGGCTGTCCTGTCGCTACATACATGAGGCTTTCTGTTGAATCGGCTGACCTCTTTACTTTTATTAATAATAATTTGTCTAGCGTCCCCAGAGAACTTAATTTCTGTCTAGGCACGTTACATATGCTGTAACGGAAGCATGATCAAGCGGTTAGTGGTAACATGCACAGTGTAGACAAAAATAGCGTAGTTAAGAGGTGGCATGCACAGGGTCAGCATGCAAATATGATTAGTGGCAGCATGCGCACTGTCGGCACGCATAAGCACACAAAGAACGAATCACACGGACCAACTAAATACAGTGATAAATAGGTGAGTGCTTAGCTTCTTTTTGAATGTCGAGTCTGTGGGTCAAGTCGTGTCCTGTCGTCACTCGGGAGTTCCTGAGTTCCAGGCTTTGAGAGCATAAGGACTAACGGCACAATGTCCAAAGGATTTGAGATTCGCACAAGGTGTAGGTAAACGAATTGATTCAGAACAGCGAGCGATACCATGCTTAGCCTGGTGGGGGAGTAGTTCTGGTAGGTAGACTGGAGCCAGTGAATGACGGGACCAAAAAGTGGGTGACAAAACCTTAAAGTCGATGCGCTTCTCGATTGAGTGCAAGCGCAGGTCGGCGAAAATTGGTGTGATGTGGCAGCTGCTACGTTTATGGCAGGCGAGCCTAGTGTAGTTTGGTTCATACATCAGAGAGCCAGCCGATGAACAACGCCAATGGTTTATTGCTCAAGGCGCGGAGCCGCAAGACGCACCACTGCCTTCGCCCTCTTCTCACACTCGTCTCCTCGACTCCACTCCGGCTGTCCCTTGGCTGACCCCGATGGTGAATCCGCCATCTGTTCACCAGCAAGTTATCGGCCTGCGTCAACGCCTGATTAGAAGCTGACCACAGCTGTGCACAGGCCCCTCTCGGGGATGCTCCCACCAGCTGTTGAGGAAAGGAGCGGTACCAGCCCACGCGCAATCGAACTACACCTAACTGCAAATTTTTGCACCGAATGTAGGTGCCTGATTGCAAAGTTTGGTAGATTAGCAAGTAGTGAATTGCACATGTCGAGACTGGATGTTACAAATGCATGGATCAATTTGGACGTAGTATCACTGTCCAAGCAAGTCCGAATTTTCGCAGTGTCATGAAGCTGAAAGTGGGCAGATTTTACTGCGAAGCTGATGTGGTCATCTAGTGCAAGGTCACTTGAAGGAACAGGGCGCCTAGATTTTGGGCAGATGCAACAGGAGATATGCTGGCAGATATGTCGATTTTGAGCGTCAGGCTAATTTCTGATTTCTAAACCTCCCACTACGTTTGCCTTTCTTTTGAAATTTTATGGAGACCATCAGGATATATGCATAATATGTCATTCATTTGCGTGGCACCATAAGTGAACTGAATTTTCCTCCAGGCGCTTCACATTCGCGGGATCGACTTTGGGAGTCCACGACTTCGGCCGTCAAAGGCCGTTATTTATCGATGTGCCTCGCTAGCATATGCGCTTTATCCCGTCGGGCAAACCATGCGGCACGCGACGCGATAAAAGGAGGGTGCGACAAAGCTCGCGTTAAACCTCCATCTCTTAATTATGCTAATGTCTCGAAGTGACAAGCCAAACATTGGAAGTACACGAACCGGACGGAGGTTGGCTAATTGAGCACATCGAATTGAGCAGTACAAATGTCTGCAAAAACTGCATAACGTTCGCGTCGAGTTCATCAAAATCCCGAAGTCTCTGAACTTCGGCACTAAAGCCTACTGTTTCTTACTCAGGCTTAATGTGGCCATGTTTTCTTTTCTCATTACTGAGACGGCGAGTAGAATTAGCCCGTAAAAACTCGTTAAAACATCACGAACATATTTTCCTTCCCTTCAGCTGGTTTCACGTGTAGTTTCAGAAAATTTTCATCCCGAACTCCACAATTATACTACCAACCGCACGACTTTCGCTGACAAAATTCAGCACGCAGTGGACATCAGCTAAAGCACAGATTTGCCGAGGCTATTGAGACAGGTGAATTATTTATGGATAGCCCCATATATCAATACTTACAGCGGCTCTCAGCTGTGAGAGCATGAAAATATGGCGTGATGGACCAAGAGCAGCCAGAGGCAAAACAAATGCTCCAGTGTCATTCGGTTTCCAGTTAATTAGTAGGCTGCCGCACAAGATTGGCCCATTAAATGCCAGTACGGAGTGGCATTTTAGAAAATGAAGTAACAGAAATCTTCTAGAAGCCATTCGCACGCATTGCCACGAAGACTGAGGCCACGTGCATCCGAAACTTGGCGTGAAAGTATTACGAACATTTCTTGGCTAAATAAAGCCTGCATTTTCATTCACGCAGTATTCCGATTTTCGAATTTCGCAGAAGGCCTAGATCAAACTTTCCCCATAAGCAGTTGAGGCATTAGTTAATTAAATAAAACCGGAGAGTCAGTGCAAACGACTCGATTACACGGTGGCACTTAATTAAGGGGTTATCTCTCATTAGTGGCTTTTCACAACTCCATAATTCTCTTCATCCATTACTGTAACGGGGCATGCCAATAAGATTTCTCAAGCGTGGCATTTGGCGAAACATCTCTTAGCTTTTCTTTTTAAGAGGTTAGCCCTCCAGCACGTAGAATTCTCTCTACTCCCTTGCTGCATGTATTGATGACCATCCGCTCACGGATGGCAGCAACAAGTGAGATTCAGAAATTAGAAAGACTGACGCTTAAAATCGGCTCTGCCAGCATATCTCCTGTTGAATCTGCACGAAATCTAGGTGTCATGTTCCAAATTGACCTTCCGTTAGAAGACCACATCAGCTCCACAGTCAAGTCTGCCTACCTTCAGCAACATAGCATTGCTAAAATTCGGCTTGTACAGACAGGAATACCGCATCTAAACTGATCCATGCATTTGAGCAAAACTCTGCAGCTAGGCTTGTTTACCGTGAGCGTCGCAGTTGCCACTTCGCACCACTTCTTGCCGACATGCACTGCCCTTCATTCAAGCAGGTCGTCGCCCTAAGTCGAGGTGACATTAGGGTCTCATCACCTGGACCATTGGTATAATCCCTTATGTACTGTATGCATTAGTTTCGACTTATATATAAAATGTTTCTGGGTTGTCGGCACGATGAGACAATGGAATGTCTTCACCGCTTCATGTTCCCAGAGGTTATCTAGACATGTCGTTAGCGTTGGTAACCCACAAGAGCACCAGCGTGGCATACGACTGTCGTGTTTGCTTTTAGCCATACGACGTAGCCCCAACTGATTAGTAGCCTGTCAAGCGTAAATCTGTATAGTGTCACTTTCCGATAAGTTTATCAAGTTCCTAATTGATCATAATAATTTATCACTAGTTCTTGAAATCTGTTCATTCTTTAAATTGATTGGAATTTTGGAAACTTGTCATCAATTAAACATTGAATAAACGCTTTCACCGACCCCGGTCATAGCTGTCAGTCTTTAATTGGCAAGCCAGTTCTGCGTATGCTCCCATTTTCAGGGTGACTCGTGCAACTAAAAGCATGTAGGCCACAAAATTTCACCGCTTGCTATACTTCTCTCGTGGATTTCTGGCAAGAAATTGCGGGATTGATGAGACAGACAGGGGAGACGATACACCACTGCCATGCCGGAAATGACGACTGGGTGACTCGCCTGATCCAGCAAACCATTTGGTAGATGCAGCAGCCACACAAAGCGCAAAGTATGAATCACTTGTTATAAAATATGCTATAGCTTTGGGTGGCCGAGACGCATATTATGGCACTACCAGTTTAGCTACGCATGAGCAAAAACAGAGGTCGCTCAGAATCCTGCGGAACTATTACAGCGGGTCAATAGTGAAGCGGCAACGTCATTGCTCGCCCACAATTCACCTGTGGATCTCTGCAGCCACGAGGTTGTATGAGAGCATCGAATTTCCTAACTGCTGTTCGTAAAGCGCCCGGAAGTGGCCACGGTGGAGTTACGTATACTATCGTCGACACTAGCGTATATATCTATGATCCTGTCGCCAACCTTGACCTCCATCGTCGATGGCCCGCGCGCCGACTGTTACTTTGCCGAGTCCCGGTCGATCGCCGCCCGACCTTCACGGGACCCGATTCCCCGCGTTGACGGACCTGTTTGATGAATTGATTGCGCGCGCTCGCCGCTGAATCCAGAACGGTTACGCTCGCGTAGGCAGTGCAGAAGTTAAAATCCAGCGCAGCAGCGGCCAGCCGTCGTTGCCGGCAACTGACCGCCGCTCTTCGGACTCGTTGCGCCGGACCCGAACTCTCGCCAGTCGGCTGACAGAAGGCGATCTCTTCCCAATGTATGACTTCGTCCCGCCCCCACCCCACCCCACCCCTCTCACCCGCCGCACCGCCCACCCACCGCGCGACTTGGGGGAGGGGCAACGGTTTACCCTCCTTATGCTGCTGCCGCTGCTGCCGACGTCGACGCGTCCGACGGAAGCAAATGGCGGCAGCCGCCTCGTTTCGCCTGCGGCCGCCGTCAGACTTCGCACCTTCGTCGCCGAGGCGGCTGCATTGCGACCTTCGCTCCGGCCTCGCAGGGCGCAGCCGGTCCCGAGCTGCATCGACTGCTCGTCAATGGCCGCTTCCCTTCGGACTTGGCGAGCCGATGCGCTAATGCATCCTTTCCTACTGTATTTGGCCGCGACAAAGGAGCCTGTTATTTACCCGTTAGCTGCGTCGCTTTGAATCGGCTCTTTTTGGCTGCGCCGCTTTTAAAGACGCGCTTGCCTGGCATTGCCGTGTGCGCACGCGGTCTTTCGAGCTGCTCGCAAACCGGACGTTAAGCGTCCGGCCGCCGTCGACTCGTGCGCCGCCGGACTCCGTCTTTCGCTGGGCGCTCGCGGCTACCGGCAGCTGTGTCTGCCAGCGTAGGATTGGCCTCGGCGGCACGCGCTTAAAGTGCTCGAGGAGCGACGCGCACTGGTCAACTCGCCAGATCAACTCGACTCGGTCGTTGAGGCAAGAATCGGGCAGTCGTCCTGCCGCCATTGGTCAACGCGTGAGCTCACGTGATGCTCGCGCTCGAGATCGGGAATGGCAGAAATGTTGTCGCGCACCGGGTTTGCTCTCAGCGTATGCGTGTTGGTTTACTCTTCGCTGTACCTTTTTGCAGTCTAAGTGTGCCCCTGCTGTCTCCGTGCACCGGAAGTTACAGTATGCTGCACAAGAGCTTCGATGCTTGGCGCAGTTTGAGCACGGAAAATGCCGCTCAGATGCAAACACGAATCACCAGAGTATGTTCCACCACTCGGCGGCTCTCCCAACTGAGCTCGACCGAAACCACATCGAGTCTGGATATCCGGATGCAGCGGGAACTCATCATCTGTCTCATAAGCGTCGGGAGCCTATGGCCTCAAGGGCCTAACCCGATGAGCCACTAATAAAAATGCCAGAAGTTCTCACCTACCCGCGAGCTAGTTCAGCATCGAAGCATCCACGCTCCGTCGTAAAAGACTTCGTTCAGACTAATGTGCCAGCGATTTTCATCGAATTGCGAACCGCAAGGTTGATCCCAAATTACTTCTGAATTATTCTCACACCTCGAGGTAAAACTGCTCTCTGCTGACATGGGCTCGTTCGAAAAGAGCGGACTCGCCCTCGTCCTGGAAGCTTTGGCCGTTGTATCGGCACTCTGGCTCTGGTTGACAAGCAACAAGCAGTGAGTTGCGTGAGTCGAGACGAGATGCTACGAATGCATGGACCAATTTGGATGTCTCAGTCTCCCTGTCTAAGCATGCCGGAGTTTTAGCAATCTTATGCTGCTGAACGTATGCAGACTTGAATGTATTGAGTTTATGTGGTCGTCTATTGAAGGATCACTTTGGAACAGGACATCTGGATTTCGTGCTGATTCAGCAGGAGACGTGTGGCAAAGCCAGATTTTGAGCGCCAGCCTTCGCAATTTCTGAATCGCACTTAGTTTGCCCATAACTTTGTTTTGGTTGATTTTTATTATTTAATTTGAAAAAGTTTGCTGCCATCCATGTGTGGATGTAAGCAATACATGCAACACATAAGTTGAGATTTCGTCGTTCTGGAGGGATGGGAGGCATCAAAGCAAAGATTCCAACTGTGTCATGTGCATTGAAGTGAAAATATAGGTTGTGCTTGGCGATAACATCGGCATGATGTGGAGTATAAACTGTGAAGGGAGGCAGTCGGAGAATGAGAGCCCTGGATGTACCACATACTTCAGTGACTCCTCGGATGAATTTTTTCCGTTCACTTCCAATACTCAAAGGAGTCTCCCACGGAGATAGAACTTGAACCATCGCAGTGTGGTGCCAGTAATTCCCAGGCGAGATGAGAGGCTCTATAGAAGGACTTGATGGTCAATTGTATCAAATGCTGCCGAAAGATCAACCAACACATGCACTTGATAAAAATATCTGCATAGCACCCTCAGAGAACTTAATCTCTTTCGAGGCGCTTTATATATGCCGTAAAAGGAAACGTGATTTATCCGGCCAACTCGTCAAGTCCTCAGTGAACTAAGAATATATATATTTCATTTGTGTAGTGCCCAGTAAGACAACCTTGGGCTCCAGTCGATGACCTTGGTCGTCTAAGGCAAGCTCCTTGATACCGGTCGTTAAAAGTCGGACGCCGTAGCCCTACGGCCAAACCAGGACAACTAATAATATTACATTTGTATTGCTCCCTCGGAGAACTTGGGTCTCCTTTTTACGTATGGCTCTTTACATATGCTGTCAAAGAAGCGTCAATGTAGTTAGCGATAATGGGCGCGGCACGCCTAAACATGGCAAGGTCCCCATAGTATGGGTTAGGCTACTGGATAAGTATTTGTTTTCTTGGCGTTATACCAATGATATTAATCTATTATATTAGGAATGAGTAATACAATCTTTTAAGTCGATAGGCTACTTGATGTGCAGGTCAGTGGAAAGTGGTGTAGTGTCCCAACTACAACACTCGCGATGGACAAGCCGAGCTGCCAACTGACTAAAGGCTCCCTTAAGGTAGAATGTCAAGGAAATACCTATGAAATTTGTCCGACAATCAAATACGTGTTTGTGGTACCTTTCGAAAGACAAATATGCTAGAACTGGGATAGGAAGTTCTGATGACTTCCACATGAAAGAAAAACTGGTTATGCCAACCGCGTCTAACCCGGATGTAAACCGGAAGCATCCAATCTACTACTAAAAAATGTACTAATCTCCGCATCATACGCGACTTGTATCCCAACTTCTCTAACCTTGGTAGATCGCTATAGATGCTTGTTGAGGTGCATACTTGTGACTTTTATACAGCTTCATTTTCAGGGTTGGTTGGTGCCTTGTAAATTAAATAATTATATTTCACATATCGGAGTGAAATTTGAAATGCGAGTTCAGCTCTGCTTTTCTAGCAACTGTGGGCATCCGTAGGAGACCTCAGGCTCTTATGAGTGCAAATAAAGGTTGGGACTATAGCTGTCTGCTGCTGAGCTTAAGTAGCTGGCAATACTTCAAAATGCACCCACTAAATGAGATGTAAGTACAGTATAACAAGGGCATACACATGAGTATTTATAATTTATTTGCATAGTGCCCTAAGAGAACTTAAATCTCTATTCAGGCGCTTCACATATGCCACGAGGCTCGAGCCCACAACCCCAGTCGGGGCTAGCACCTTAACCCCTGGACCAAATCAGCACCGGCATGGAGTCACAAAGGACTGTTGCTACAGACGAATGTCATTCAATGCCTATTACTTAGCAGGCATTCACAAGAGCCGGTCTCACTCTAAAAACAAATCGCTTTATTAGGTGACTCGTCAATATACAAAGTATAACACTGCAGCTGTATTGATGGATTAACCTTAGATCAATCTACAACTTGAATACAGCTTCAACGGTTGCATTTATAAGTCAAGTACAAGATTATTATAAACGATACCTGTCAACCTTCAACGAAATGCAAATGCCGAAGTCTCTACTCAGACAGGTCTTCACACACGGATCTTGGAGCATCACCAAAACAAAGCACACGCCCAGCTCCACTTTGCATTTCAGGATGTCGACACCCATTTACTTTAAACAAACTTATAAACAGAAACTTAAATGCGTTGGTAGCCACCAGCTACGATGTCAAGCTCTAGCTCACATAACAGGTTGAGTTAGACCTTTCACTATTTGGCTATACATACAACTACAATCTGGCTACAGTACATAGGCAGAACATACCTTAAATCACATTGGCTTGCTTAAGTCACCAGGCGAACGATTGCACTACCCACCGCAGTCATAACAATGGCAGAAAATGCAAACCTTGAGTGGCATAGGATGACAATGCACTAGCTCCTTAAACTAAACTGACCGCCTCTGGTTTCGACATGCACAAATATCAGGAACATTTCGCCTAAAATCTCCACCTTGTCGAATGCAGGGCTGTCAGCATGCAAGTATAAGAATAAAGCATATCCAGTGACGATAACTCGGGGAGATGCACCTTACCTATTAATGTACTTGGTGAACTCCCAAGCACCACACTGTACCATGTCAACCGACCCCTCCATTAAATTTTACACAACTGAAGCTAAGGCAAAATAAATAGCAAACAGTTCTATGTCAACTACTTGGAAATCACACAAAATGATGAACACTAAAACTTTTAACATCCCTATGCATAAACATGCCCTAATCATAATTTTATTTATAGGTCAACTTACTAAACGAGTACAGAAGCAATAGCTTATTAATTAAGAACAATGCAAAATCACCAAAGGCAGTCATCAAAACGGCAATTAAAATGCTTAGCCTGAAGCTACATGGTATGCTAGCAGCACTGCAGCAATCACCACGTGACTGCTTGACTTTCCAACACAAGTTGCTGACAAAGAAACTGACATGTCGACTAGTAAACGATGGCTAGGTTAGTAAGTGTGAGACAGACCAAGAATAAAAATTCAAGAGAGATACCCAGCAATGCCGGTTTAGCTAAAAACGTATGATAGCAAGCAGCATTTACAAAATGGCCATTGTCATAAGCAGCATACCTACAATCTCTAAAAGGGTAAGTGGTGAAATCATCTGTGGCAATACTACACAGCAATAAAGACATGAGAGAGGATTTCAACAAAGATGGTATCACACTGCCTACAGTTTAAGCTTGAAAACTGCAAAATGAGATACTGAATCACATTGACACAAATACTAAGTTCAGCAAGTATGCAGCAGTCACTGGCCTCAACTTTGCATTACATAGTGCACATTCCGCTTTTTTTGGTCACTCACAGCAATCTTGACCTAATGCAAACCAACATTCACCATCCAGCAGCTGTAACAAGCCCGAAGCAGGCAGGCACGAGTGGACGAAGTCCGGGTGCAACCAATGCAGTCCAGCCATTTAATTGTCCCATTCTCTACATCTTCATCCAGCTTGGTGTAGCAATGCAATGCAGACATGCGCCTGCCCTATTCGTTTAAAGTCTGCAACTCCTCTACACGCACTGAGGATATCCTCCTGTCCATTCCCATAAAGTGAACTCACATCCTATCGTCTATCGTCTGACTTTCCTTGTCCCACTAGTCGGGCAGCGGACCGAAAAGCAGAGGTGGCAATTTGAGTAAGAAAATGGAACGTCCGAGTCACTGCGCTTGATCCTAACATGGCCGCCAGAATTCAATTTCCTATTGTCATCCTCCTAGCACGTTCCTCACTCCTCATCCACCAAGGTGCAGTTCCTCCCAGACCTTAGCAACGGAAAAGTTCGGTCAGCAATGCTGCATTGCAACTGCGAGGCAAGCAGCAAAAGCAGGCCACCGAGGCGCATACCATTGTCCTCCCTTTGCCATCCACGACAGCCCTTTTATTTCACATAGTACTCATCATCAAGAGACATGAGGAACAACGGTGACAGATGGATAATTATCCTGGCTCAGATCTTGTCCAGGTTATCTAAGAAAATATGCAACAAGCAAGTGAAGTCAAAGCCGAATGCTGCTGTGACTAGCTTAACAAGCAAGTGGCATCGAGTAATGAAGCACGATCGGCAGGCCACCATCAATACGGTGACCTCGATCTTCTGGCCGGGGAGTAGCTCGGGGATCCGCGCGACCGCCGACGCGATGGCGAAGCACTGCGACTCCGAGATCGGGCATCGTAACCATCGTTCGTCCTTCTTGGTGGTCCGTTATCACCGCTGCCGCCACCTTTGTAGTCTTCCTTTACACGAACGTACGAGCTCTCACCCTACAAGTTTGCATGCTCAGCAATAAGGAACCAACGGCAGCAACAAAAACAAACAAACGAAAAACAGATGCACGTGTCAGTAGGCCGCAGCAGCCCTGCTGACACACTAACCTCATGGGACACGAACTTGGTGTCATCTAGTTTGCGGACAGCATATTTCATATCTTCATGGCGAAGATACTCCACGACTCCGGTGCCATCCTTGTAAACGTCGGCATAGCAAACATCGCCGGCCTCTCTCATGTGATCTTTGAGGTCCTGCCAACTACCGGTTGGCGGTAGTCCTTACGAAATTAAGGGCAATTGTTAGCCTATAGCCACGGGCATGCGGCTGCGAAATGCCAAGATACGACAGCAGAAACAGGTACGACGGCAAATATTCGCCTCTGCCTGTTTTCGAATACCTGAGATGAAGACGCGGTAATCGGAACGGCGAGACGGAGGTCCGCTACGGCCACCACCGCCCCTGCCTTCGCCCATATAACCGCCTCTTCCTCTGAAGCCGCCGCCGCCGGCACCGTTTCCGCGGGTAAACTCTACTCGAATAGTATAGCCGTCATAGTTGTAGCCGTCCCGGTACTTGACTGCATCTTCTGCATCCCTACAAGCGCGAATTAGTAGCAAAAACCGGTAGCACGTGACGACGCTTAACATAGCGCCGCCGGCTTGGACCCGAACTAGGGCACTATACCCGCGTCAACTTTAGCGAACTGCGTCCAGTCGCTGTAGGCATCCGGTTCACGTGGAGAACCGAGTTGTTACATTTCGCGCAGCGGGGAATGCGCAAAGCCAAGCCACGAACGCAGATTCACGGAACGAACGCACAATACGAACACTGCGAGCACTACGGCGTCACTTTGCACGACGCGCGCGCGTCTTCCCGCCGACGATCGTAGCTTGTACTTACTTCACATCCTCGAACTCGATAAAAGCGAAGGGCGGCCCCCTGCGGTCCTTCAGGTCAATGAATGATATCCGGCCATACTTGTAAAAAAGGTCTTCTATGTCCTTCTCGCGGACGTCGGGCGGCAGATTACCGACGTAGATGCGCGAGTCCCCGCCGCGAGCCATGTGCAACTCGCGAATGGAAACTGCCGCTCACCCAAAGCGAAAATGGCGCCGACCGGAGAGCGCCAGCGAGTGTCAAGGCCAAAGACCAGCAAAGCTTGCCGGATCTGTTAGATGCCACGATAGAATGACCAGACACGCTGGCGAATCAGAAAGCGTATCGTTCCGCACTAGGGCAGCTATAGGCCGCCGAGCCGGTATATAAACGTCACTACGCAACGACCAGGCGGTCAGAGTTTCGAAGACGTGTGCCTAGCGCGTCGTTGGTGCTTTAGCAGTGCTAGCTGACTTGTGATTCAAGGTAAGATATGCGTGCCGTTGATGGACCCCCCTCGCGTCAAGTGCTCAAGTCCTGACCTAATACGGACGTCGCGACTGCTAGCTGTGCGGCTTCGAAGGCAGGCGGTACTTTTACCTTGTGCGGGGAACCTAACCGGCGAATTCATTTTCGATGTAGAATGTCGGACAGAAAGGCGGTTATTAAGAATGCCGATATGGCTGAGGATATGCAGCAAGACGCCGTAGATTGTGCGACGACGGCGCTTGAGAAGTACAACATCGAAAAGGACATTGCAGCTTACATTAAGAAAGAGTTCGACAAGAAATACAATCCAACTTGGCACTGCATCGTCGGCAGGAACTTTGGCAGCTACGTTACCCACGAGACGAAGCACTTTATCTACTTCTACCTGGGACAGGTTGCTATCCTCCTGTTCAAGTCGGGTTAGACTCCGCAACCAAGCAGCCACGGAGCGGCGGGCACAGGCGCTAGCCGAGGCTCGCAGGAACTGACTTCTCGGCAGATATTGTGATGTGACTTGTCTCCCGGTCTCGTGTCTCGCCTTCGTGCATCGGCGCTGCTGCTCGGTGCGGCATTCTGAGCGGGTCCAGTGCCGTGCGGCCAGCCTGCTGTACTCGTGTTTTATTGCAGCTTCTGTGAAACGCAATAAAGCGATCAAGCACATCTTGAAATCGCACGTGCTAAATATCTCGTTGCTCTTCTAGGCCAGCAGGCTACAGAGAGAGAGAGAGAGAGAGAGAGAGAGAGAGAGAGAGAGAGAGACAGAGAGAGAGAGAGAGACAGAGAGAGACAGAGAGAGAGACAGAGACAGAGAGAGACAGAGAGAGAGAGAGAGACAGAGAGAGACAGAGAGAGAGAGAGAGACACAGAGAGAGACAGACAGACAGGCAGAGAGACGTTTAATAGAAGTTCGCGAACTTGCTGCTAGCGATACTCAGCAGTGTGGAGTGAGCAGGGAGCCTGGCAAACCTTACCCACTGTGGACTTGTGCTTCTCTAACCGATGGGTTAAATGGGTGAATGTAAGTATAGCTTCTCTCGGGCAGAATGACGGGCCATCGCTAGCTATTCTCTACAAGAAGCGTGTAAATGTGCCCATTTCTCGCGGGCTTCAATTGGACGCCCAGAGCTAGACTTTAATACTGTGTCTTGGTGGATCTTAGTGGAACTGCTGCTGGAAGCTAGGCCAGCTGATCGTTACTAAGCTTACGAATGTCAACAAAAGGAACCAGTCTTGATTTCTGGAGCTCACTGCTTGCTGATCTAACGCGCTGTGCAATTAGGTACTTAAAGTTGGTGCTAAACTCTGTTGAGCTCGGCTTGCCTGTCGTGAGTGTTGCAGTTGCTGCAGGTCGGCACAACTTTTAGGTCCCTTCATTCTCTGTCCCCAACCTACTTATCAAAACTACTCCCTAACCAGGTAGAACCCTGCTCCTGTGACTAAAATCGTTTGGCTATGCCTCGAACGAACCCGAAATCTTTTGGAGACCAAGCCGTTAGTTTGTATGCTCCCACAACCTGGAAGCTGCCACTAACCACATTTGCATGCTGACCCAGTGCATGTAACCCCTAACCATGTTATTCATTTTGTTTGTTTTTCAAGCATGATTTTACTTACTATTCTATTGCGTATCACTTTGCAGCAAATGTAAAGCGCCTAGAAAGAGATTAAGTTCTCTGAGGGCGCTTTATCAAGTGCAATATTATTATTATTATTAAACTCATTCCCGACTGACGTCACGACATGCCCTGGCTTGTCAACATTTAAAAAAGCTAGAAGCACACCTGCTTCTCAAAACATTAGCTGGGTCCTGTGACTTGTCTTTTCTGTGCTTATGTGTCTGACACCGAAAACCATATTTGAATGCTGCAATTGCATGTTGCCACTAACCATATTATGTATGTTTACACTGCATGCTACCGGTAACCATATATGATCATGATGTCTTTACAGCATATGTTAAGTGCCCAGAAAGAGATTAAGTCCTCTGAGATTGCTATGCAAATGGATTATTATTAATATTATCTATTCTACTGCTTGGTGGGGTCAAACGCATTGAGTTATTAACAGCTTTGCTGGAGTTTCAATCAATCACAAGTGTACACAACTGGCAGCTGAGCTCATCCAGGTATTGACAGGCTTTGGCACGGGGCTTTCAGCAGTAGCAGACAATTTTTAATGGGGCGATTGCTTATTCTCACACCACTTCATTCAACAAGAGCCTTACCTCTGGAAAGGGACAAAGCAGCTCGTGATGACTCAGCTCACAGTCCAGACCTTTTCTGAGCAACACCGAGCCCTCTCACAATCCTCAGCATCATTTTCTAGATTCGTTCTAGCCATTTCAGTACCACTGTTAAGCACCATATACCCACAGGCTCTCATTCCACAGACATAATCATGTATTCTACCTGCATTGGTGGTGTCTGAACTAAACTAAGTAGCACGCTCCACATGTCCACGACAGCCTCTTTTCTGGCACTTTGTCTTAACTATAGGACAATTAAAAGGCCACATGAGTACCAATTCCAACATCACAGGCTTATTTGCCAGAAAGAGATATAAGATTGCAGAGTCGACGCCTAAGGAAACATCATCGCTGAACTCATCTCCCTCAGTTGGATCCCCACAGGAACCTTGTCCCTCAATTCCCGCAGCACCTCAATGTCCATATTCAAGCCTGCCACTAATGACCTGATCTCAAAGTTTGTCTTCCAGTCTAAGAAGACTACAAGCCCTCTAGACCTATACTTACACTTTTCCTTCTGCAATGTTTAGACCTGCAACTGCCATGCATAACTAACCTAATAAATATGCACTTAGCCTCAGGTCTTGTCCATGCACCTTTCAAAAAGGCTGTTGTTAGGCCACCCATTAATAAGAAAACACTAGACTAAGAGATCTTCAGCGACTTCCACACAGTCTCCACACTGCCATTAACTTCTAGGACACTACAACCAGTAGTGGAAGACCTGCTAAACACTTACATAGAAACTCCAAACCTAGCAAGTAAGTCCTGTCAGGTTTTAGAACTAATCATTCCACAATCAGAGTTGCTTCGGCTGTATAACGAACCTTCTAGGGAATGCAGATCAAGTTAGTCTCTCTGCTTATTTTGCTGGATCTTTTGGCAGCATTTGATACCATTAATCAAGTCCTCGACTGCCTCACATCTCGCCTGAGCATCACTGGCACTGCACTGGTTTAGGTCCTATCTCAGCAGGAGACTCCAGAACATTGACGTCGACAGGCAGCAGTCACCCTCAGAGCCTCTGCAGTATGGGGTACCACCGGGTTTTGTGCTGGGTCCACTTCTTTTCACAATCACTCTTGCTGATGTAATCGCGAAGAACAATTTAGGCTTCCATTTTCATGCAGACAATACACAGGTGAGCTTTCTACATTACATTACATTTCTCTAGTCAACCACATCAACTCCGACAGTTAAGTCTACCTACTTTCAGCTACGTAACATTGAGCAAATCGGGCCAGCTTAGACAGGCATACCACATCCCAAATTGGTTCGTACATTTGTGACATCCAGACTCGAATTCTGTAGCTCACTGCTTACTGCTCTACCGGCCTGTGCAATCAGGCGCTTACAGTTGGTGCAAAACTCTGCAGCCAGGTTTGTCTGTTGAGAATGTTGCAGTTGCCACATTACTCCACTCGTAACTGTCTCTCCATCAAACAGCACATCAACTTCAATTGCTTCGTCACTCACTCCAAGTCCCTTTAGTCTCTTGCTCCGATCACACACTCCAAACTACTTCCCAACCAGATTTGGCATCGCACCACCTGCTCTTCTGTCTCAAGTCACTTAGCGGTACCTCGAACCAACCTCAAATCCTTTGCAGACAGTGCCTTTAGTTCCCAAGCTCCCAAAGCCTGGAACTCACTCCTGACAGATGTCACGGCACTCACTAACTAGATATTTAAAATGAAGTTAAAACATGCCCACACCTCACAGCATTTGCTGGGTCCTGGTGAATTGTGCTGTGTGTGCTCATGAAGGCACAAAGAGTACACACTTACTTAACACATTGACATATTTTCTTTACTGCATATGTAAAGTACCTAGAAAGAGAGGAAGTTCTCTGAGGGCGCTATACTAGTGTGTCTTCTTCTTATTATGATCACATACTTTCTGCCTCTACATGTCACTTCTGGGCAGATGGCCTTGCATACTGACCCTGTGCATGTCATACTTAACTTTGCTATTCTTGTGTATTCAGCATGCTACCACTAAACCATTCGATCGTGCTTTATTTGCAGCAAATGTAAAGTGCCTAGAAAGAGATTTGAGTTCTCTGAGAGAGCTATACTAAGTGCATTATTATTACTATTATTATGATGGCCGTTCGCAATGTTAACTTGTAACAGTGGGTGACCCTAACCCAGTGGGCACGCTAAGCTTACCTCATCACGTGATCAGTGGTTGGCTGTTAGCCGAAGTGCTTGCTGTGAAACTGCAACTGCTAAAGTTGAGTAGGTCAGATGGTAGTCTGCAAGAGGCTCATAGAGACATGGTAGCCAGGAATTGGTTACCGAACGAAAAGTGCACATAGAGGCTTACGAGGGGAAACAGCCACGAAGTCATCAGGCCGAAGGCAAACAGAAATGTAACTGAACCAACCAAATGCAAGTGCTTAATGTCGTGCTCCACCATACCCGGAGACTGCTTAAGTACTCGACTGGAAAATAAGAAGGAAACGAACAGGCAGCATCGAGAGTTGAATCGCCGACCTCCTGACACCGAATGCTAATGTCAAAGACACTCACAAATTTCGACAGATGTGATCAGGCATATCAGTTTTTATCGGAATGCTCTCCCGACATGCTGATACATTGTGCGGTGAGATCAACAACAAGCATCGCCAGGATATCGACTGACAAATGAAGGAGAAATTAACCAAAGGGTGACCTTGAAGGACACTTATCGAGTACGATAAAAAAGCGTAGCTGAACCAGCAGCCACATTTTTATAGCAATAAGCACCTCGATGGGATATTGCTGTGCTAAAAATATACGTTGCACCCTCAACGAGAATGAAATCCACTACCTCGGAATCTAGGTAAGAGTCATACCCACTCACCCATTTTATTAAAGTATTCTGTGATCATAAATTGCATTATCTGGCGAACACATAACAAGAATGATTGAAAATATAAGTCACTGCAAATGATGCTACAAGTCGCAACAAGAACGGCTGATCTTCTTTGGAAACACGAGGACCACTGGGGCAGTCTGAGTGACTTATGGAATCCAGAAGAAGCATAAGGACACACGAACATCGAACTCGTACCTGCCGAACTTACAATTACTGCGAGTGACTCAAACAGAAAAGATTTTCTCTTGGACTCGAATAGCCTCCAGAAAAAGATTTTCCTAAGAACACCAGTTTGTATTTAAAATCATACCAAGAGGGGGTCCAGGCTAATTTAATTGATTGAGTGCTAATCAGAGGCATGGATGGGTTGCACATACCAATAACCGCAAGTAATCATAAAATGCTCGGGACAACACTGCAAAGATTCAACATCCTTGCACACGCCATAACTACCGACATAAGATAGGATCTCTAGTCCATGCACTTTCTTTCATCTTAATAGGAATTTATGATTATAGCTAGAAAACATATTAGAAATGTGTCTCCATCTGTAACTCCTCCGTAGTCATAAATACCGAGCGTGTTACGTAGAAGACTTTTCTATTGCGCACTCAAAACTTGGGCAGGTTCCGGTGCGCATTCGGTGCACCAACCGACTTCATCTCATGCAACAAAGAGAAAGTGAGAAGCATAGCTGACTTAGTAGAGCCGTTGAGGTAGTGAGTAACATAGATGTATCAGTTCAGGACGGCTGGAAAGGATGTGCCACAGTCGGCAGTAGGAGAGTAGCTGTGGCTTGGGTAAGAATTGTGGAAGTGACTTCCGTAATGCCATTTCAGATGAGATTATAACTAAAAATTACTCTCTGCCAAAAGCCCGAGTAAAATCATGCAACGCCGGGGAGGACCTATAATTTACAAGTGCAGCCACAGTAACTGCATACTAAGCTTAAAATCAACCACGAGATCCCAGCACGAAAAGCAATCAAGACAAATAGGTTCGACGTACACTGCAGCTCACAGTCCTCCAGCAGAAGAGAGCCGACCTCTTGACTTTTACAAAATATAGTAGGTTTAAATTATACTTCCAGGCCCAAGCGGCACCACCGTAGTAACGTGTAGGCAGGTGTATATAGTGCGCAGTTTTCAGGGTAGCAAAGCTCCGCTGCTCGAACACATTGGCACCCGAGGAACAGTCAATCAAGCCGATCAGCAGTTCGTGGTAGCAGGCGACACTTTATTCGTTGCAGTGTTAGCATCGATTGGCTTGCAGCCACCTTGCGACACCCAATCAAGCAACCAAGTACTCCTACGCTGAAGGCAGACAGTAGTGTACCAGGCGACAACTCCTGGAAGAAGTAGCATGGAGCACACATCGGCTTTGCTATGGCTTCGCTCCCACGAGAGGACGGCCATTTTATGGTTCACAGAGTAATCAAGACGAAGTGGTTTGCGTAGCCGCATATGCCAACGCGGGCATGAAGAAAGCTTCCGCTGACAGTCAGAGCACCAACACGGCACTCACAGGTTGCCATGACAGAATAAGCTGCACGTGGGTATCGGTCAACGACTAGAGTTTGAAAGCCGAGTGAATTGCAGCCACACCAAACGTTAGGTTCTCAACTGTGACGTAGCTGAACCCTGCTTCCTCTATCATTGCTGAAAAGTCCTCCTACAAACGAGCAAAGGGAAAGCGCATTGGCACTGCACAGCAAGCACACTCACTTCTGATCGCTAGTCTGGCAGCAGCTCCTCCTACAAGAGCTGACAGGATGCCGATTTTTCGATCTGATCCAACCCTGCAGCTGCCTACCAATGAGGGGAGGAGAGTAGTCGTTGCCTGTACCCTGCGACGACATGCATGCCCGAGTAAGCAAGCGCACTATCTATATCCACTTACCTGATTCGGAAACTTTCGTATACTCTCGACGAGGTACTGATAAGACTTCCAGTCACTAGCAATTACTTGACCCATCACGGGGATAACTTGAAAGGAATAGGTGTCATACAGTCTGAAAGAGCACACCACTCGAGGGAAGGTACTGCATACACGGCCGATGCAAGATAGCAACAAGCAAAACCAATCCGATCCCGGTAAGCCTGAAGACCTACCTTCTAAGCAGCAGGCTTTTAACTTCGCTGAATTCCAGGCACATGAACCGTCCGCCGGGCTTCAGTATGCGATGCGCTTCGGTGAGCACCTGTCCGCGTGCAAACGATAGCGCACACTTAGCCAGTTAGCAACACATACCACCGACCAAAGCTATCAAAGGGGCAGGGGAGAGGGGCACAATGGGGGGAGGGAGGGCAAGAGCTTCGAAGCACATGGGGCAGCCATCTGTTCAAGTCCGGGCAATGCAGCCGATGCGCGAGCTGGCCTCAACTACAGGACCATTTGTCCGTCCCCGGCCGAGGCCATTGCTGTGCCTTAAGCTGAGGCTGCCTAGTGAGCAGGCAGAGGGGTGGTACTCCGGCGGATTGGTACGTCTGGCGTGCATGGGAGGTCACAGCCGTCAAGCGATTGCCCAGCAGCAGACGGGCGTCAGCCGTAGCCTTGGAAGGAGCTGCCGGTCTTTCAGTAAGGTCGATCGGCGGAGAGGCAGGTAGGGGGTGAGAGGTCAGTGTGGTGGTGGCGTCGAAATCACAGGGCGGTATGAAGCCGTCGCACAGGGTCTATAGAGAGGTGGAGAAATCAGCTTGCAAAGGCACCAGTTGCATTTATTGCGAATAGGCTCCGAGACAGCCCCGAGCGAAAATCTTGGAGGCAAACCTGTGACTGACAAGCACAGTCGACCTGAGCGACACTCGAACCAAGTGACATCTATAAAGCACGAGGCTCGAAGGTCCTCGAATACATGCTTCCCTTACAGCAAATGTAAAGTGCCTAGTGACGAGATTAAGTTCTCTGATGATGCTATACAAATGTATCGGATTATTAGTAGTAGTAGTAGTACCTGATAATAATAATAATATATTTGTTATAGGGCCCTCAGAGAACTCAATCTCTTCTTGGCACTTTACATTTGCAGCAAAGAAAGCATGATCGAATGGTTAGTGGTAGCATGCTCAACGGCCACATCACACCACTTCTTGCCGACGTGCACTGGCTCCCAGTCAAGCAACACATCGCCTTCAAAGTTTTGTCACTCACTTTTAGGTCTCTTCATTCTTTGGCACTAGCCTACCTATCAGATCTACTCCACCAGGCTAAGCATCGTGCTACTCGAGTTTCGGAGTCTAACTGTTTACCCATACCCCCGTACAATTTTCAAAATCTTTGGAAACCGTGCCTTTAGTAAGTATGCTCCCAAAGCCTGGAACTCACTCCCGACTTGTGTCACATCTCCTGACTTGTCCACATTTAGACTACCTATAAAGCATCTGTAAAGTGACTAGAAAGATAGTCAGTTCTCCAAGGCATCTATAAAGTGTATTATTATTATTATTATTATTATTATTATTATAGCCGTTAAGGCTCCTCTGCTGCTATACAAACGAGGCTGTTAAATCACCTAATACAGCAAACAAGGGTTCAAAAAGCAGTGGAAAAGCTGCTTTACATCAAGTGCTTTATTTATTATATTTATTTATTCGGTCCACAAACAGATCGTCCTCATTTCAGCCTCCGTCTCAAACTAAGCTCCGGCTAATTTAAGCATCATGTTATGCACGTCTAGCTCGGTTCAGCAGCACTTGCGTGGCTTTTGGTGTCTGGAGGAGTGCATCAAATTTTTTGCGTTTTCGAGTGCCAGTCCTAAGTGTAAGGAGACACTGGCTTCATGAAATGTGAGCTCTGGTGGATCAATCCTATCAATTCCGTGCAGATCTGGCATTTAATTATTGTCAATGGATCTGCAGCATGAAGTACTGCTTATCGGCCTTCGACTCCACAAAGCTAAGGGACTCGGCAAAAAAGGGCCAGTTTTGAGCACCCCATGCACAGCAGCTTCTGAAAGTTCTCAGATTAAGTATTCTGATGAAGTCCATCATCGGCATTCAGCATTCAGCCGCAATTTGTATAGTATGCTCGTGCCTCAACGGCTTTCGGCAAGCAATCGACGACTACGAATGCAAACACCGAGCGAAAAAAGTTTAAATGACAACTCTAACTGAATTAGAATAACAATCGATAAAGCACACAGTGAAACAATCAGTGGCAGGAGAATTGAATCTTGGTGCAAAAAATGTGTGCTCCAAATATAAATGACATACAAGATTATATACACACATATATATATATATATATATATATATATATATATATATATATATATATATATATGCTCTAAATATACATATAAATGAATCCGAGGCCTGCTTCGGATGACTATGAATGACTCGGAGGCCTGCAGAGGACCAACGGCTGACATAAGATGTAACCACCGGCAGGACACGAACCCGAATCTTTGAAAAACCGCTTGTACAAGCAGCCATCTCGTCTTCAGCTAATAAGAGCAAGCAAGCTACCACCGGCACAGTTGCTTGCTGTGAAGTGGCTCAACAAACGTCCTCCTGGAGACTAGAGAGATTCCGATCAGTCGCTACATGTAGAGCATCCAAGCGCAGCTGTCCCTACTGACACAGCTACTGTCCCTAGCTGTCACATTCCGCACATTGAAAGTGAGCTCGAGCACTGCTACGACCTGCGGTTTGCCTGTTAGTGGTGCATTGTTTGGCCTGGATGAGCGCAGTGCCAAGGGTCCGAGAGGCACGAGTCCTATATTTACGCACACGTAGCAGCGCCGAGCGGCCAGCCCAGCAAGTAGCAGCACAGCGAACAGCAAGTAGGCTGACGATGCTACGTAGAGGAAACCTGCTTGGCATCAACTGGGCCGAAGGAGCTAGTTGCAATTCTTTTTTTTTTTTAGAGATGGCACTCATGCAGCAATTCGATTATAATGCCACTCAGATCCCTGAGCTGGGTCGCAAGGGTGGCATAGCGTACACACTCGCTCGCACGCGCACACACACACAAAAGCCCTTCCGGCACGAGGACTTGCAGGACGTATTTGAGGAGGAAGCCCAAGTCTCGGCAGCCTAAGCACACTCGCCGGCGGCTTGCATGGCTTTGCAGCATCCCAACAGGCGGTCGTCCCACAGCAGTAGCTGACCAGCAAGTTTTTGCCACAGCAGTCACTCGCATATTTACAATCCGCAACTGCTCATCGAAGTAGTACATGCCAAAACTGCCGACTCTAGTTTCAGCACCCAGTTCTAAAAATAGTTGGCCTGCCATTACACGGTCTCTCGGACAATGTTTTCCGAGTCGTCAAGGCAGGAAGGGAGCAGGAGTTCATCGCATCCACTACGCAAGCAGTGGCAGCACAAGAGCAGTACGTGAGGATTCTAAGGATGCTTGGATGCATGCTAGCAGGATGCATGCTTGCAAATGCTTGGCCATGGATTTGAAATTTTACGGACCCTTCTCAAAAGAACTGACACAACAACACACCCGGCGTCGAACTAACGAACTCAAAGAGACAGTCTGCTGGAGGACTTCGAACGTCAAAAGCTTAGTGAATAGCAAGAACGATAGCCGAACCTGGTGTCTCTTGCCTAATGGTTTACAACACATTTACAAAACAAATGGTGGCAACTCACCTTATCTATGTGCGTGCAATTCCTTATGCCGAACGCTATCGTGTAGGCATCAAAAGTGTTGTCTGCCAAAGGTAGGCATTCTGCATTACCCTGCTGCCATGCAATGTCTGCAAAAAAGAACACGACGACATATACAGAACTTGCTTCGTATTCATTGGGTTCATCGTGAAAGACTGCTCACCAGCGAGAGCAGGAGCTTGTAGCATGAAAAATATGCGGATCAAGAACCTGGCTAAAATCACAGACCTCGGGCAGAGCTGACCTATGCAGCGCAGCCTAGGCCATGATCAAAGACAATGCCTCTCACTGTTGTGATATACCGACCTCCTTCTGGCTGTCTAAACTTGTTCATGGAGGAGTTTTCGGAGTTCCTCTCTAAAATATTTGTTTGTGACAGGCCGTTACTGATTGCTGGAAACTTCAATATTCACGATGACAACGCTATCAACAGCCAGGTCCACTCATTTCTCGACTGTCTTGAGACTTGCGATGTGGCCCAACACGTAAATCTTCCCACCCACGTCGGTGGCCATATTCTAGATCTCGTGATCACCAAGGATCACTGATCATCCTCACTGACCTTGTGGTGTGCCCGCTGACCCTCTCGGTTCCGTATTCGGTCATGTTTACTGTTCCTGCTCCCTTGTACGTATAGGGTAACGTCGAACTTGTCCAGCAACGTAACTTAAAAAAGCATTGACATAGACACATTTTTGAAATCTGTTTGTGATGCAGGTCTTCTTGCTCTGCATCCCGACTCGAACGACAGCCTCGATACCCTCATGCATGCAGTGAACATGACACTCGGGAGTTCTTTTGACAAGCATGCTCCCGTTCATTCTATCCTTGTACAGAGTCGTAGAGATTCATTTCAATTTACAAAAAACTTCCAAAGATGTGCCGTGTTAAGTGCTGGCTGGCTTGAACGTCGTTTTAAGAAATCGGGGTCTGATGCAGATCTAGTCGATTTCAAAGACTTCCTTCGAGTTTACACCCGGAAGCTTAAAAAGCCTGGGCTTCTTTCTTCACTCGAAAACTTAATTCCTGCCAGTCGGACCCAACACAGATTTATAAGACTGTTAACAATTTACTGGCCAATGCTTACAGGTCTGAATCCCCAGATATTAACGGTTCAGCCGAAAAGTTTTCAGCCTTCTTTACTGAAAAAATTGTTCACATTCGTGCCTCCATAAAGCTTCCTGTGAGTAAAGCAATTGTGAAATCACAACCTGTGAACTTTCTTAAAAGGTGTTCCGAGGTTTCTGCATGCGATGTGGCTACCTTAACAAGGTCTAGCAAAAACAGCTCATCTCCTGAAGACCCGATACCATCATCTCTGTGGTCTTCACTGGCAGACCAACTTACCCCTGCCATAACCAAGATTTTTAATACTTCTTTTGGAAAAAGAGGTCGTACCCAATTCCTTCAAATCGGCAATCGTCAGACCGATACTTATAAAGCCTAGAGTAGATACAGAGGTCCTTGCAAACTATCGCCTAGTTTCCCTTCCTACTTTTTTGTCAAAGATTCATGAAAAAATTGTCGCTAAGCAACTGGTTGCATATATTGAAAAGAATGAAATGTCAGAAACATTTCAATCGGGGTTTAAGAGGTAGCACTCAACTGAAACTGCTCTCCTCCGTGTTAACAATGACATTCCATGTGGCAACGATGGCGGGAATGTCATTGCCCTAGCTCTACTAGATCTAGCTGCTGCCTTCGACACCATTGATCACACTGCCCTACTTGAACGATTGAGAACGATCGGTCTGGCAGACGAGGCACTGGCATGGTTTAAATCGTACTTGTCTGATCATGTCCAATCCGTGTCGTGTGGGGGTCCGTCCTCGGTCCCTTGCTGTTCTCCATTTATACTCAACCTCTGGGAAAAGTGATTAAGGCCCATGGAATAGGATATCACTTTTATGCTGACGATACTCAGCAGTATCAGTCATTCAAACCGTCGGTATCGCCTGCAGCAACTGATAAACTGAATGGTTACCTGGCCGACATTCGATCCGGGATGTCGGAAAAATTCTTGAAGCTAAATGACCATAAAACCAAACTGCTACTCATAGGACACCCTAAGCATGTGGCTGGATTAAAGGCTTTGCTCTTCTAATAGGCGATGCTGTTGTGCAATCATCACCACCTGCTCGAAATCTAGGTTTCGTTTTCGACAGTTGCCTACATTTTAAAAGCTTCATTCAGAAGACTGTTTCTACAGCTAGCTGATCTCTATGTAAGATTAGGAGCTGTCTTCCACAGTGGCTTGCAAAAATCTAACTAGCTCCTTGGTTCTGTCTCGTCTTGATTATTGTAATTCCCTTTTGGCTGGGCTACCAATACAAGCAACTAGGCCTCTGTGGCTGGCTATGAATATGGCTGCAAGGCTAGTTTTCAAGTCCCAGAGGTTTGACCAAGTGTCTCTTTTGCTAAAAGAGCTGGGATGGTTACCGGTTGATCAACGGATACAGAGCAAAGTTCTTACACTGATCCACAAGGCACGCCACGGCTTGGCTCCTCCATACCTAGCTGAACTGCTGCACCAGTTTCAGCCTCCTCGTGCCCTCAGGTCCTGTATCGACAATAAATTAGCTGTTCCACTCTTCTGCTTAAAGACCGTTGGCAACAGAAGCGTTAGCTTTGCAGGTCTTAGACTGTGGAACTCGTTTCCACAATTCTTATGCAACGACAATTACTCTCTTGCTGCCGACTATGGCTCATCCTTTTCAGCGGTCCTGAGCTGCTACATCCATGATACTCACTACATCAACTGATCTCCTGACTCTACTACGCTTCCCACTTTCTATTTGCTGCGTGAGATTAAATCTGTTGGCTACCTAATGCGTACCGAAAGCCGCTTAGGCTGTGAGTGCGCTACACAAAACTCTTCTGCGTAACACTCACACAGTCTTTATGACTTTGTGGAGTTACAGACGGAGACACATTACATTACATGATCCAGCACATTCCAAGGGTGCAAACGAGCTGCTAGTGGGGAAGCTTCTCACTGCTTCTATCAAGGGAGTTCGGCAAGGCTGCAACACAAAGCCAAGCAAGAGTTTGCACTCACTCTCATTACATGACACACACACCCAAAAATGTCAGGACACTTTTGCAAAGCTGCCCAGCAGCATCGACAATAGCAGGAAGCCATATCAAAGGATCTCAGATGTCATAAGAGGAACTCATGCAACTATGGACTAGCCTAAATTTGAAAATGATGCACTGCAGCAAGCAAGCCGATTCAAGGTGAGGACAATTACAAAATGCTTGAAAACGGGCCAGCATATCATCAGGCTACGGACAAATTTTGCCTACCACAAGCAGCCCCAAATCATCAGGCGATGCCCGGGCGATCAAACGAAAGCCAAGCCCGCCCACTGCTACAATCTCTCGAGCCAGCGACCAGCTGACTAAAATAAAGGCACAGCATATAAATCAAGCAAACACGTGCCTTGCCACATGTTCCTGGTGAAAACAAGGCCTTGAAAGTGAATTTGACTGTAGAATTTTCTTGGACTATTTAAGGCTCCGCAACAGATCGATGCCACGATCGAAGCTATAACAAAGCGTGGCCTCACCCTGACTGGAGATGCCAAGCTGTGCCGCACGCTGCTTGCCGACAGTGAGCATCGATTCGTTGATGTCACACACCAACACTTTAGCAGAGTGGCCTTGACCTGCGTGTGATGCACAACCATCGTCGGATACAGGCGGTGTTGCACTTTGACCTGACCGTGCCTTCTGAACATATTTGAGAAATCGAAATGCAATGTCACCTATGAAATAACACCAAAATGTGGATGCACTTCAACATGATCTACTAGAGATGATGGCTCAGTTCTACCGATCCTAGTCAAAATGTGTCTTCCTGAACAAACTATGACCGAGTTAGCACATCCACCGAGTAAGCGCATCCACCGTGCACAATAAAAAGAACACGGACATACACACTCGAACGTATACAATATAACACTAGCTAACATATTACAATATTATTGTCGTTGTGTTTAAACAGTTTAACCACTCCTGCCTAAAATGAATAGCAAATAGCTATTGCACCATACAACCTTTGTTCTTGGTCAGATGAATTATGCTTTAAAATTATCTGGTTTTGCTGTCAGGCATGGTGCTGACGCCAGGTTCACATGAGCATCGTGCCACAGCCCGAACTAGCAAAGCTTAGGGGACATACACTATAGAGTAGTATCCATTGACGTGTAACAGTACAGGTTAAACGAACACTTTAGTCAATGCTATTGTAGAGTACGAGAATAGTGAATAAAGTGGCGGATCCAGGGGGCAGGGAGGCATTTGCCCCTCCATCCTACAGGGGGGAGGGGGGGCAGCAACGTTGGCTGCCCCCCCTATTCCTAAGTGGCCTTGCCCAACCATCACCCACGATAAAATTAAGTCTTAATTTTATCAGATAAGCATCTATTGAGTTCGTGTTGAACAGACACCGACAGATTTAGCTGTGAAGCTCTTCATCGATTGCGAGTCATCGATTGCCCAGATGCCTATGTCTACACGAAAATCTTGTGGGCCTTGCCCCTACAGAAAAATGTTTGCAGGTTGCACACTACATGAAAATCTTGGCTCTGCCAAGGAGTGAATAGCCGTATTTGATTGAGATGGCACCAAGAGATCACCTACACCATGCACAAGCATTGTGCACTGTGTATGGACAATTTATCGAGGCAGAAGTGGAAAAGTACTCAATGAAAGTCTCTTTTAATGTGTGGGAGGCCAAAAGAGCCTTTACTTCAGCAAGCAAGCCTGTCTCGGGGATAAAGGCAAGCCATGAGCACCTCAATTTCACACGCAAACACTACAAGAGAACTCTTGACGGTAGGCTGAACAATTATTGCTCGCTCGATGGATTTCTTGCACAATACTTGGTAATGTGTGAAATACAATATTTCCTTTCTCTACTTCGGTACGTTTAGAGGCTGGAACACAGGAGAAAAGAGCCTGCTACATCTACATAGCGGACCCTTCCAAAAGCTGGCAAGAGCAAGCCTTCCATCTGGTATCCCTACATTCTGTCATCCATCGCTCCTGTACCATACTGGCCTCAGCAGGCTTCACGTCACCATCCCACCGGAGAGAGATAAGCTATCTTCAGGAGAGAGCGGTAGCATGTCAGATAAGAAGTTATTGCAGATCCCGATTTCACACATACGACTGGCGAGAGAATGTAATGTAATGTATCTCCGGCTGGAACTCTACCAAGCCACAAGACCCATGTGTGTGTTACAAAGTAGCTTTCTCTCTATAGCGCATTCAAAAGCCTAAGCGCCTCATGGTGCCCATGTGGTAGCCAACAGACTTCATCTCACACAGCAAATAGAAAGTGGGAAGCGTAGTAGAGTCAGGAGAGCAGTTGAGGTAGTGAGTAGCATGGAAGTAGCAGCTCAGGACCGCTGAAAAGGATGAGCCATGGTAGGCAGCAGGACAGTAGATGTCATTGCATAAGAATTGTGGAAACGAGTTCCACAGTCTAAGACCTGCAGAGCTAAAGGTTCTGTTGCCAACGGACTTTAAGCAGAGGAATGAAACAGCTAATTTATCGTCCATACAGGACCTGAGGGCACGAGGAGGCTGAAACTGGTGCAGCAGTTCAGCTAGGTATGGAGGAGCTAAGCCGTGGCGTGCCTTGTGGATCAGTGTAAGAACTTTGCTCTGTATCCGTTGACTGTAGAAACAGTCTTCTGAATGAAGCTTTTAAAATGTAGGCAACTGTCGAAAACGAAACCTAGATTTCGAGCAGGTGGTGATGATCGCACAACAGCAACGCCTATTAGAAGAGCAAAGCCTTTAATCCAGCCACACGCTCAGGGTGCCCTATGAGCAGCAGTTTGGTTTTATCGTCATTTAGCTTCAAGAATTTTTCCGACATCCCGGATCGAATGTCGGCCAGGTAACCATTCAGTTTATCAGTTGCTGCAGGCGATACCGACGGTTTGAATGACTGATACTGCTGAGTATCGTCAGCATAAAAGTGATATCCTATTCCATGGGCCTTAATCACTTTTCCCAGAGGTTGAGTATAAATGGAGAACAGCAAGGGACCGAGGACGGACCCCCACACGACACGGATTGGACATGATCAGACAAGTACGATTTAAACCATGCCAGTGCCTCGTCTGCCAGACCGATCGTTCTCAATCGTTCAAGTAGGGCATCGTGATCAATGGTGTCACATAGTTGAAACTCGGGGATTTGTTGACTAGCCTTTCAGCTAAACATTTCTCCAGCCAGAAGACCTCGTCGATGTGACCAGAGACTTTGGCCTTACCAAATCCAATAATAAGTTCCTTACATCTAGGTTCAAGGAGTGGTACTTGTTGGGTAAAAGTATGAAAGCGACAGGTCAGACAGAGCATCACCAACTTTTTTCCAACTTCTTTGGTCGTTATATGGCCAGTGCTCGTGCAGCAATTAGGCAGACAGACTTGAGGCTGTAGCAATCACCTATATCCCGAGTGAATAGCACATATTAATAGACAGTTCATCAAGGAGCCTCGAAGCCGTGTTGCTTCATAACAGGAACAAGGACTCGTCTGACCCAATGGCTCACCCGGTGCATTTTAGAGAGGACTACAACAGTGCTGAGTGTCTTGAAGTATGGCGACTATGGCTGTGAGGTCACTGAGTACTTCAAAGGGTGTAATTCCTGATGAGCCTCCAGGGCGGTTAAACAAAGTTTTCTTGTTTTCTTTGCCTTTGGAACAGCCAGGACAACAAGATGCACGGCCACAAAAAGGAATGGCTAAAGTGGACCGAGTTCTCTAGAGAAGAACAACATCAAGTTCGAGCCACTCGGAAGGTGCTGATGCCGAGACTGCACATCAAGTTAGACCCCCATCAAGCAATTCATCGTGGCTCTAGACAGTGAGACAGCTGCTTTGAATGATAAATAAATAAATGCTAGCTGATTTAACAGCCTCTTTTGTATAGCGACAGAAGAGCCTTTACGGCTGTCACCACAGCTTGCAGTGGCGATAAAGGATCGCCCATTGCAGGATTCGAGCCCACGACCTCGGGGCCGAGGTCATGAAAAGCAACCGCCTTACCTAGTGAGCCATTAACGCTCGCCGTCCTCCATGTCTTTCCATAACTGTTGGAGGCAAAGTTCAGAGCTACTAGTATCTTCGGCAGACCATAGATAAAGAAGATCATAGAGATGAATTCACCGAGAAGCTTAGCAGGATGGAGGAAACAGTGGCTTGGAACAGAGTTTTGTTCCAGAGGTTAATGGCTTTCTGGTCAATCACAAGGCTCAAACCTATGAGCAGCTGGTTCAGGCTCTCTTAAAGAACTAGGCCAACATGGGACGAAGATTGCTCCTTAAAGTCCATAGCCTTGATGCTCATAGTGACAAATTCCAAGAAGAACACGGGAGCGTTTTTTCAGCAGAGCTCAGCTCATGAACCTAGATGTAAGGAACTCAGCTTTCAGAAGATGCTTGACATTGAATGTCGTTACCAAAGATAGTACAACAAAAACATGATGAGGACTATACTTCTTAGAGAGAGAGAGAGAGAGAGAGAGAGAGAGAGAGAGAGAGAGAGAGAGAGAGAGAGAGAGAGAGAGAGAGAGAGAGAGAGAGAGAGAGAGAGCAATTTGCAGTTTAGAAGCAAATCTAGAACATTACTCATTTCTGAACCTTTTTGAGTGGTTATTTTTGAAGAACTTATAAGTACATTTTAATTTTGCTCTGTTTGCATTCTTTCTGAATAGATTTGGACTACAAAATACAAATTTACCAGTTTTTTCATCAGAAATGGGTCAATTTCAAGTTAATCCGGGTCCTGGTCACAAAGCAAAGTTCGTATGGAATAATGTCCATTTTCTATACTTCTAAGGCATAAACAATAAAGAAATAACACTTTTTATCCAATCAAAAAATTGTACTACATAGTGTGATTATGCATTCAAGTTTACGTGCACAGGCATACACAGCTGCAAAGAGCATGTCATGATCATATATTGACACCTATGCAATGCAGTCATGCACAACCATACACCCAAACGGGCATTGGGGGTTGGAGATGCCTTTACAAGAACGACCCTGACCTTTCAAAGTCCTCACTATAGTAGATGGATTCTGGCCTAGTCTAATGCCTGACACGACACTAACAAACCAACGACACATCTGGCAGTGTCGGCCAGCACAATACTTGTCAGTGTTATTATGAAGACCTCTATAAGCTCCGGCTGCAGCTGTGACACCTGACCACTGGAGTGGTGCTGGGGAACAGTCAGTATATCACAACTATCCAGAGCCTTTCCTGTCCACCAATCCACCCCCATCAATCAGCTAATCAGAGTCTTTTCCTGTATCCCAGCGACTCATCTGCAAACGTGCTAAAGCTTATCTTCGTTTTGTAGGAAAGATGAGGTGACAATCTCAAACTAAATAAGGCATTTGAAAAGTGGCATCCACCCATTCGTACTGCAAGCGGCTTTAGAAAAATCTTGCCATTTATGTAACTAACAAGTTGGAGTGAATCATCGGGCTATTTTGACCAACCACCCATGAGGTATGCTAAATGAACTCATGCCGGTATAGTGCAATATAAAAAACGGTTCAGTTCATTAATTGTGCAATCAATGAAAGCCAAAACAAAGGCAGCAGACAGACGACTTCGAGTGCTAAGAAAGTGAATACTTTGAGCTTGACTTTAATTTATTTAAAAAACGAGCAGAAGCCAAAGCCCTTTCTGATGGCAAATACTCCTGCTTCATGCATGTACATGCAAAGACAGACAGCAAGCCCACACATTCCACGGCAAACACTAATATGAATCCGATGAGCTAGCTAGCTGCTTTTGCTCATGTCCCCTTGCCAAGGCACTAGTTGCAACACAGTGAGCCAGTTGTTCCTGGTTGTATGTGTACAAACGTGCAATGACTCCAAAAGTCCTGAACAACTACTCAAGTTTTGTGCACAGTAAACAACGATTAACAACGGCAAAACGGAGATCCCAAAAAACCTTTCCAAAGCACGAATGGTCTACAAGGGCACAGATTCAGCAGTAGCTAGCACAAACCGAATCCGAGGCTCTTATCGTTATCGTTTATCGTTAAGTAGCTACAGTAGATGGCAGCCACTGGCTGCAATAATGGGTTGAAGAAATATTGATTGAGGCTGTCACCAGCTGATGCTCCATGCAACTGCCTGCATCCTTCACGTTTGCACAGCCTGACATGGTGGGGCTTGAAGGATGGAGCATATGCGTTTGATCGGAGATCCCGAGGTATGGTTAGGCACGTAGGTCGTAAACACAGCCAAGTGATGCTTTCAAAAGGACAGGCAGAGGGACATCAATGCAAATTCGACAACGATCAAGTACACAGGGCCACCCCGGCGACGAGCCAATAGCAGTGCTTGTGTATAGGTACACGCACGCCAAGATGTAAACCCGCAAGTCAGCGTGGCTTGCCAATTTAATCATCTATAGTGTGGGTTTCAGAGACCATACAGTATACAGTCTGAGGCGTGGGCAACAGGGACCGAGCTAGTATTACTTGCATGGCTTTTAGACTTCATCAATGGTCGCTTTCTACATGGTTATGTAAATAGCTAACGATCTCGACCTTAGTATTGACGAGTCGATGAGTGGTATTAATTCCAAATGCAAGCAACATCATTATCTGCCATTGCATTTCCCTGCATGCAGCATCCTTACGACATTCCTCTTGCTGTTTAAAGCAAGCCCCGTGCACCACAATAAAGCAAATGGGGTACCCGACACCCAAGCTTTGGGTATTGACAGCCAATGAGTGCCTTAGCCCAGCCCTCTTATCACACGGACATTTTATTATTTGTTGCAATTACCTTTCACTCTTACCAGCCAAACACTTAGACCCCACGATGGTACGAAGGCTGCTGAGACATGCAAGTAGCTTGCTTCATCTGTAATAGTTAAGCCTCAAATGCACGACACCAACAACTTCCAAGAGTCGGTGCTCTTTCTTCAGGATATACTGCCAACTGCGTTTCCTTTCGACGAATTCTCATGCTAAATCTACGTGACAATATTAACCGTTGAAAAAGCATAACGGCCGACAGCAAAAGACTTTCCCTGGGAAACGTGTCACACCGAATTGCCCACCGAATGGTAGAGATCACGAGCGATTTCTACAACGCTTCTGAAAGCGATTGCCAACAAAAAGTTTTGAAGCCACACGGTGGAACTAGTCAAGCATCCTGGCATACCTGCTTGTTATATAAAAGTAAGTTAAGAAAGAAATACATCTGTATTTTTATCATTGTTAACTATTTTCTCTCGTCTTATTTAGCTCATTTGAACATTGAAGCACATGTAGAATTCATTTGTCTAGCACTCTAAGAGAACTTAATCTCTATCCAGGCGCTTCACATGTGCCTCAGGGCTCAAGCCCAAGACCTCGGTCATCAAATGCAGTCACCTTGACCTCCGTAGTTAAAGGCCGAAGACCTAACCACTGGGCCAAACCTGCACGTAAGCATTTAGTTAATTATAAGAAGCCTACACAGAGGTGACCAGAACTAGTTTTAAACAGTGTGTGTGTACCGAATGGCCACCGATGCAATCTGACAAAGGACCCCAGTGCATACAGCTAATTTGTTACCCTGCAGGCTGCCAATTATCTGACAGGTGTAGGGCCTATGGAGCTGAATAATGATGGCCTAAAAATAACGATGCAAAAAGCAACACAGGTGAGGTCCATCAAACTGACCTGAGCACAATTATGACAAGGACTTTGAACGACAGCCGAGCAAGCGAAATTCAACGTGAGTCGTTACACTCATCCTAAGGACAAGCGGACCCTCCGTACCTGTTCCCCCGGCAACGTCAACAAGCTGTGTGTCAGGTCCAGGATCTAGACGACGAATAAAGGCATCTTTCCAAATTCTATGGACACCAAAGCTCATGCTGTCGTTCATGAGATCATACTTTTCAGCCACATTTTCGAACACGGCATCCACTGCAAATAATTGGGTACATACTTGAATATCATCTTTGGAAAGGCTAGCAAGCAGTAGAGGGTCAGAAGCTTACATTCAAGACGTCAAGACATAGACTGGATGAGGCAAAAGTGTCAGAATTCATAATGCAGTGCAGAGCACAAGTGTCTGAGGGGATCCTGATGAATCTGTACATTCTTGGAGCATGCACTGAGAGGAGACTGATGAAACCGTACATTCTTGGAGCACGCACACACGTGTCCTTTAACGGTGCACAATATCAGGTGCACAACAACATCAATGCCATTTGATCAATTGGACGCGCTAGTTTGAATGCCTGAGTACGATTAACTAATGTCCCCACAAATTTACTACATACACAACTGATTGTAGCTTGCGAACGGACTAGCGTGACATCCTCCGGCATCTACTCCCCTGCTGGGCGAATAGCTCGACGACATGGGTGAATACGAAGGTGACGTCGGACTGTAAATAGGACGGGTCGGCGAGTAGCTGGGCGACGTCAAATCTACGAGACAACTTTGGGCAATATGGTCTCATGTTTTCAAAGAAGCTAAAAGTAATATATTCCATTGAACAGTGGCATATCACTTAAATGCATGCGGTTGGGATCAAACCGGAACATGGATAGATCAGAGTCAAAATGAAACGACTACTAGCAGAATACTAATAAAGGTGTCACAGCCACCATTTATTTGTTTAAAAAGCATTCCCAGCATATTAACATGAAAGCTATGCATGCCCACAACACACACACACACACACACACACACACACACACACACACACACACACACACACACACACACACAGGCGCACAAACACACACGTGCACACACACCCACACACGTGCGCGCACACGCGCATACATGTATAAAGTATCCTGCCGACCCTAGCCAAACAAAAGATTCGATAAAGGTTAAGTCTTTTCAATATAACCTGTCACATAGGCACCCTGTTACCAAACATTTTTGGCAATTTTGAAGGCTCTGCTGAGCATGGTAGGTTCAGCGAGCCTTTTATCTGTGTGTGCAGCACCACGGCCGGGTGCTGGTCGCAAGATATCATATATATATCTGCTGCATATCTGCTGCTGCATACCTAAACCAGGAGTGTTTCTGTGAGTCTCGAACCCTCGAGCCATTAGTTGGCCCTGAAGGGCAGCTGAAAGCGAGCGACAGGCTCCTGCAGGTTGATCCGAAGGCAGCAGAAGCCCTAAGAAGTCCTTCGAAGAAGACCGAAAAAAATGTGCACTGCCGCCACAAACCTCTTCGGCATGCCTGTCATCGAAGCCGATGCCAGAATTCACCGTGCTATAATTTCATAGCAAGGGGCCACGAGGAAGTGTGCCGACAGCCATTAGGCTCACTGGATAGAAGCCATGCTCTCGAGCAGATACATATGGCAGTATCTCAGGTTAACTCAATGCATCCGAAACATTGAATAGCATGAAATCTGAAAGGGTGAAATGATACATAAACACCACTCACTTGGTGGGATATTGAAAAAACGGCCAATACGCGCCAACCCACACCCCAACGCGTACGTGGCGAAATGAGGCATTGCATTGCTTACAACGCGAATCAAAATACACGCAGTCAGGAGTGTCAAAACGAAATTCTCTCCTGCTCTATTCGAAGCAAGCAGAAGTACTGCCAAGCACCAGAGGTGGGTGGCTGCAGGTGTGAACGCGGATTGCGTACTAAATAATTTGTAATGATGCGTAGGGCACAACCATTTTCACTCAAGACCTATAGCTTAGTAGAATTCCTTATTGTGGCTTCAAGTGTGGAAAAGGGAAAGCATACTGCGAGCCTCACATCCATAAGGGAAGCTCTGCACTAGTAGCGGAACATCAATAGAACCGCGCGAGATGGCTAGACTAATATAACGACATACCACGAAATATAAATCCGACCCCTATACACTAAGAAGGAACTGCCTGAACTCTGCCTCAGTAAGGCTGGCACACAGTCCGTCCGGCCAAACTTCGGCACACAAGCTAAATGTCCATCGACTGCCTGCGGCGGGCCCGCCCAATGTCGCGCGGTGTTGCGCTGATTCTGCAGCTGCAGCAGCGGCGGCGTTAACCTCTGCGCTGCTTCTCGTCCTCTGGGACGTCTTCGAAGCCAAAGTGCGTCGTTCTCAAACTTTCGGCTCTGTTGCTGCACACTCGGAATGACGGACTCGATCTAAAAAGCTGCCTGCAAAGCGTGGACGCCACGCGACGCCGGGCAACGGCTGACATAGTTGTCTGCGTCGGGAGAAAAGTGGAGTCTCTCCATCAAGGTTGGCTCCTGGGCCTGGCACAAGGTTACGTCCGGTTGACCGCTGCCGCGGACGTCTGGGTTGGCTGCCGAGCGAGTGGTGCCCGCACAGACCTGTGGAGTCCCTCAAGGGTCTGTACTCGGTCCCTTGCCGTTCTTCATTTATACACAACCTCTGGGAAAAGTGATTAAAGCCCATGGAATAGGATACCACTTCTATGCTGACGATACGCAGTTGTATTTGTCATTCAAACCGTCGGAATCTGCTGCAGCAACTGAGAAACTGAACGCTTGCCTTGCCGATATTCGATCCTAGATGTCGGAAAACTTCCTGCAATTAAATGATGATAAAACCGAACTGCTGCTCATAGGACACCCTAAGCGTGAGGCTGGATTAAAAAGCTTTGCTGTTTCAATAGGTGATGCTATTGTGTGACCTTCACCACGTGCTCGAAATTTAGGTGTCGTGTTCAACAGCTGCCTCAATTTCAAAAGCTTCATTCAGAAGACTGCCTCTACAGCTAGCCATCACATCCGATCCCTATCCAAGATTAGGAGCTGTCTCCCAAAGTGGCTTGTAAAAAATTTAACTGGCTCTCAAGTTCTGTCTTGGCTTGATTATTGTAATTCCCTTTAGGCTGGGCTGCCAAAGAAAGCTATTATGCCACTACAGCTGACTATGAACATGGCTGCAAGGCTGGTCTTTAAGTCCCAGCGGTTTGAGCACGTGTCATCTCTGCTGAAAGAGCTAGGATGGTTGCCGGTTGAGCAAAGGATACAGAGCAAAGTTCGTACGCTGACCCACAAGGCCCGCCACGGCTTGGCTCCTTCGTACCTAGCTGAACTGCTGCATCAGTTTCAGCCTGTTCGCGCACTCAGGTCCTGTGTGAACAATAAATTAGCTGTCCCATTCCTCCGCTTAAAGACCGTTGGCGACAGAAGCTTTAGCTCTGCAGCTCCTAGACTGTGGAACTCGCTTCCACAATTCTTACGCAACGACAACTACTCTCCTTCTGCCGACTATGGCACATCTTTTTCAGCAGTCCTGAGCTGCTACTTCTATGCTACTCACTACCTCAACTGCTCTCCTGACTCAGCTATGCTTCCCACTTTCTCTTTGTTGCGTAAGACGAAGTCTGTTGGCTACCGAATGCGTACCGAAAGCCGCTTAGGCTGTGAGTGCGCTATACACAACTCTCCTGCGTAGCACCCACATGGTCCTTATGACTTTGTGGAGTTACAGGCGGAGATACATTACCGAAACTAGCGCGACGAATTCGCACAACTGAAGCCGTTTGTGAGTCGCGCCAGCAGCACTATTTCGGACAGACTGCGAAAGTAGCAGAAGCCGCATGCACGTTTCCGCAAATTTCGAGCGCGAGCATATGCGTTTTCTACTTTGGTGATTATCATTTTAGAAGAATGTCCACTTAAGAGTAAAAGCGCCTGTCAACTCTGGAATACTGTTTCGCAGTCTTTTTCGCAGTCATTAAAAGTACTGCCAGGCTGACCATCCTCACTCAATTGTCACAGCGGAAAGCTCGAAATCTGTACAGCTCAGCTGCGTTAAGCTTGACAAAAAATTATGGAACGCAGTCTTTTCTTTTTTTCGCAGTCTTTGCGTATTTCTGTCGTAAAGATTGCGAGGTCATACGCCGCCTTACAGGCAACATCCTTGCTTGCTGCCTTCCTGGGTAAATACTGTGAGCCCTCCGGGAGCATCAAGCGATCAAAAAAATATGGAACGCTTCACGAATTTGCGTGTCATCCTTGCGCAGGGGCCATGCTAATCTTCTCTGTATCGTTCCAATTTTAGTATGTGTACTGCCGAAGCAAGTACAATCATGATAGGGGCATATAGCTATATGTAGTAATCTGATTACCTTTCCTTAATTCTTAGTGTCAATAGCTTCATCACCTGATGATGTGCTACATGTATAACCACTATGTGCGATACAATTTTAAAAACAACGTAAAATAATAGAAAGCAGTCACAATAGTCCATCGTGTCGTATAAATAGCGTTCGCGGCTGATGGCGAGTTTTAATTCAGGAGAGACAACTTTCAAAACCAAGCGGAAGTTGCGGTCGCATCCGGGGGTCTTGGCGCTCGGACCTCAGCTGGTCGCTACTGGCTCAGTAGTCCAGCTGGAGTGGGCGGGAAAATTCTAGATGTACCTGATAGATGAGTTAGAATTGATTTGTTTTGAGCGTAAGCACCTCTTCAGACTGCTGATACGGTTGCTATTAAGCCGTCGAGCACCATCGCTTTCCTTTGCGGTCGGCCGCTGCAATGGCGATCCCTGGCCGACGCGCTGGTACTCGGTAGAACGGCCACCGCATGCCCGAGTACCGACGATCAAGACTCTTTAGCAGTGGGGAAAAGAAAAGGCATACTTAAAACCATTCGTGAGGCGAGTAGCTACTGCTGGACGCCCAGCCATAAGCTGTGGACCGAGGCTACAAGCGGAGTTGTGGCCCGATTAACAGTACAGTGCTCCTCACGTCGGCCTGGACAGCAGCTCAATCAACTGGCTAACTAGAACTTGGGATACGGTAATTTAGAGCTAGCGTTATCAGCGGATCCCAATCAAGTGATGTACATATCCCTCTGTAAGCTATCCTCGCCAGACCCGCAATGCAATGTGCTGTCAAGGATTTGGTTGACTAATAAAATTAAATGAATGAAGACGCGAGCTCGATCGCAGGGGGTCATTAAGGACAGTAAAGAGGCTAAAAGATCAGCTTGAAGCGCTGCAAGCGAGGGTTTATGGGAATTCTGTTAGTCAGGTCACCACGGTGGCGGTTGACGTTTTCTGCTCAAACAGATCGCACACAGTTTTGATGTCCGCGAATCCAAAGCGGATAGCGTGCGAAAGCAAGCGAAAATAAAAAGCTTATCAGAGTGTGTAAAAGAGTGTGTGCCGCCTCGCCTGCAAGCAGGGGCGGCGCTTACAGTGCCGACTGCGAGGCCGCGGCCTACTTGCCGAGAAGCACTCTCTTCGCAGAGCGGTCATAGTAGGACCAATGGGACTCCGTGCTGTCGATCAGGCTAACGGTCGGTTAACCGACGGAGGCACACGAAGTACTGTCCAGCAACTCTATCGTCTGAATTGGCACCGGAAATTTGGCGAATTTTTGTGTCAAATTTGGTCGCACTGTGCGATGCAAAGAGGGACCGCTAAAGCGTGTCCCTACAGGTTCTGTTGTGCGATAGTTGTGACTGTTGTGTGAGTCTCTCCGGTGGCGGCTGTTCTTGTGAAGTCTCGCGGAGACACGAGCGGGCGAACGTGCACGGTAAATGGGACTCAATCTTTATTCCCTCAGCCCTCAGTGGGTACATATACGAGCTGGCTGACTCGCCACAGACCGGGGAGTGCATCGGTGGTGGGCCACATGCTTACATCAAAGGCTGCAGACGCTGCACCGAGTCACTTGCCCAGCCACCTGTTGCAGAGATGGCATACACCAGTAGCCGATGCTGCAGCACTAATTGCAATAGCAGAAATAGCAGGCTCACACGACAATTCACCTGAAGCTTCTTCTTCAAGTAAGGCGAATGTGTTATAGTGGCCAGTTCTACAAAATGTCGATCGCCCGTCAGAAATTGTGGCATTAGGTTTTTTCAGTCACCGAGACAGCATTGAGCCGCTCTACTACTGCAGTCATACGCGAGGCTGGTCTAATTTTGTGACAAATGACTGATGAGTAGAGAAACGCGATTGCCATCGTGAACAACTTAACGTAAGGGCGCCCCAATTACGAGCATGTTCCAATGGCCAGATTGCTCCTATAATTTGAGTCGCCAGAAGAGACGAGATTGAGAACAGAGGAGAATTCAGATTGCCAAGCAAAGACACCTCCGCTCAGCTCTGAGTAGCGAGCTCGCAGGGCGCAGTATGTGTGTGGCCTTGGCCTTGCCTGCTCACACTTCGCACGCTGCCACTAACCATATTTGCATGCTGACTCTGTGCGTGTCACCTTTAACTATGTTATGCTTGTTGATATTGAGTATGCTACCACTAACCAATCGATTATGCTTTTTTTGCAGCATACATTCAGTGCATAGAAAGGGTTTACGTTTTCTTAGGTCGCTAGATAAATTTATTATCATTATTATACGATATATATATATATATATATATATATATATATATATATATATATATATATATATATATATACACTATATATATATATATATATATATACCCTATATATATATATATATATATATTATCTTCCGGCCACCGCACCCTCCTGCCTCTCGGCTGGTCGCGCCATCCCGTTTGCCATAGGTCCGGTTCTCGAGCCGGACTTGGTCATCGACAACTGCACCGACGCGGTCGTAGTCGACGTGACAGTGCAGTTCGGCGGCAGCGAGGATGCCTTGGTGGTGGGGGCCCGGAAAAAGGTTTAAAAGTACAGGGTCATATCGTGGTCTCTCTTGACCTCCGGTTACCGGACGGCGGTGGTGAACGCCTTCGTGATTGGCATGGTGGCCCAGTAATGTAGCTAGCTGCCTGGCCAACCTCGGCGTTGCCCTTGCGGAAAGAACGGCATTGCGGCGGCTATGCGTCTAGGACGCCATTTCCGGTTCGAAAGCCGTGCGGTCTATATAAAACGGATGCAAACATACTGCATACGGTCAGCCTCGACTTACCAAATAGATAGGGACCGGAAAATCTGTCGTAGGTCGAATTTTCGTAAGTCGGAAATGGTATACGATACGTTCTACTACGATATGTTCTGACAAAGACATAGAGAGGTAAACGAATAGAATTTTTGTACAAATCATAGCAAATAAATAAATAAGAATAAGTAAATAAAATTATATTTACACACCGTAATGTGAAGTATTTTTGGGCATAGAGGAGCTGATAATTGTAGCACTGTACATCGATTACAATTGAGAGGTGGGTGAGGAGTTGGACGAGCTTGCTGAAGGATCGATCCTTAACTCCCTCTTCGTCTAAACACTCGTGACTAGTTGCGGCGTTATCAAATCTACTGACCGCAAGCGGATTAAAAGAAAAATTTGAATACATTTTTATTTCCGATTTTTTTTGGATTGCCATGACCGAGTTATTGTCTCAAATTTCTTAAGTTGAACTCTTTGCGTATTTCCGTCGTAAAGATTGCGAAGTCATACGCCGCCTTACAGACGACATCCTTGCTTGCTGCCTTCCTGGGTAAATACTGTGAGCCCTCCGGGAGCATCAAGCGATCAAAAAAATATGGAACGCTTCACGAATTTGCGTGTCATCCTTGCGCAGGGGCCATGCTAATCTTCTCTGTATCGTTCCAATTTTAGTATGTGTACTGCCGAAGCAAGTACAATCATGATAGGGGCATATAGCTATATGTAGTAATCTGATTACCTTTCCTTAATTCTTAGTGTCAATAGCTTCATCACCTGATGATGTGCTACATGTATAAGGGCAAGTTTGTTATATTTATGTGCAATATAATTTTAAAGACAGCATTGAATACTATAAAGAAGTCACAGTATCCGTTTTATTGTATAAAACGTGTCTACGGTTGCCTTCGAATATTTATTCAGGATAGACAACTTCCAAAGCCAAGCAGGCGCATCCGGGGCGGGCCTCAGCGCCCGGACCTCCGCTGGTCTCTGGTTAAGTAGTCTTGCTGGAGTGGGCGGGAGAATTCGAGATGTGCATGATAGGTGAGTTAGAATGCGGACGCGTGTTGATCGTAAAACCGCTGACGACTGTTACAAAGCCGTCGCGCGCTATCGCATTCCTGTACGATCGGCTGCCGTCGGGGCGATCACTGGCCGCCAACCTCTCCTTAAGCGTACCGTACTAGCACCGTACCTTGCTCTGATCTGCTGATAATCTTTCTAGCTTATTGGGCCGCAGGTTGGACAGGATCAGAGAGTCCGTCTCTAAGTTCCCTAAGTAATCTCTTTAAGTCTTCGACCTCCGCTCCTCGCTCTACCACAATGTCTGCCGCCAAGCCTGCCTCAGTTGACCTCATCTTGTACTTCGTCTCCCTATCTAATTAGACGTCTAGCTCTCTAGGACCCGCATTCCTACTGTTCGACTTACGAGTTGCTTCGATTGACTGCTGCCTTTCTTAACTAGCTATGCTAATATGTCCGCATTCTCGGGTTCTGTCTCAGCTTCTTTCAAAGAGACTTATTAATGCCGACACTAGACCAGGAGAACTTAAAGCTCCTTTATTCCAGTCTCGCTACTACCGCTGCTAGAAAGGAAAGGTCCCGACTAGGATCGCAGGCTATCGATGTGCTACAGTTGTTTATTTTCTATCGTAGTGGGAGAATTCAGTGAGTAGTTATACAGTAAATGGTCATCCACTGACCCTTTAAAGTATGTCGTGGTCAAAGGATCGATTGCATGACCACTTGTTTTCGCAAGTTATACTCTTTCTTGCCGATCTAATAAGAGAATCTTGCCTTACGACATCTAAAACTCTCGAAACTCTCTTGCAGAATGCAAGCATGCATAACCGACATTCGTACTTGGATGGCATATCTTACTCAAATTGAATAACGTTAAAACCAACTTACTAGCTATAATCAATCTCATGTAGCCTCTGCGCGGAATCTGGTTGTGGTCTTCCAAAATATCATTTATTTATTAGATGACCAAATCAGCTTCGCATTCAAGTCTGCCTACTTTTACTTACATAACATTGCAAGAAATCGGAGTTGCTTAGATAAGAATACCACAGCCAAGCTCATTAAAGCATTCGTGACATCACGACGACTTGATTTCTGCAACCTGCTACTTGCAGGTCTTTCTGCTAGTGCAATGGGACAGTTGATGCAAACTCGGCGCCTAGGGTTATGTCGTGAACGTCGAAACTCTACGTTAAGCCACTTTTCACCAATCTCCACTGGCAATCCCCGTCAAGCAACCTACAGACTTCAAGATTCTGCCACTCACCTTCAGGTCCCCCGATTGTCTTGCTCGGCCCAGCTATCTGGATTTCTTCCTAATCAGGCCTGCCGTCGTACCACCTGCTTTTCTGACTCTGCTAATTTGTGTAAGCGTCCAACGAACTTCAAATCGCTTGGAGACCATGCCTTCAGTTATGCATTTTCATAGTGGTAATATACTATGCTTATAAAGTCGTGGGTGTAGGGACGTGCCCCCCCTCAGGCTCGATAGTGACTCGATGCTGAACGATGGATCGCAAGGTTCTCTTCACTAGGAGGAGGATTCTCTTACACCGTCACACTGCCTCATAATCGCATCGCTGACGCAGAGCTTTCGGACGCTTTTCACCCAGGCACTCTCAGTGAGCATCGTTCGTTCGTTGGGTGCTCGCTGAGAGCATGCACAACAAAGGGCTGCGGTTCTCAGCCGTGAGCCAGACTGACTTTCCCAATGCCTGCACACTTTTTGATCTTACTGTCTGCAGCCCGGACGGCACCTGCTGAGATGCTATGCTCCCAAAGCCTGGGATTCACTACCAGACTGGCAACTGACATCGCATCATCTTCTGACTGGACTTCATTAAAAAAGAACGTGAAAGCCGATTTGTTTCTCTTCAGCCTTTACACAGAACGAACGAATTGTCCTTTACGTGCCTCCATGTGTTCTGAAACTTCAAGTGTCGCTAAAAGTGTCACTAAGCAAAAGAAAAATGACGACCTTCTTTTTTCATCACATGCGCAGTGCCATGAAAGAGATTTGGATCACTTGGGGACCTATAATATACACTTTATTATTAATATTATTACTATTCCCATTATTGTTACATGTGCATGCTTCCTTTCGTTACACTACAGTTTTATATTCCAAAGCCGGATGTGGTGGCTGCATGTACACAGCATCAGTCATAGCTAACCACAGTTTCTAACCATGGTATCCGACGACCTTCTATAATCTCAAAACCAGAGATTATGACATGTCGAGCTCTTAGCGATTATATAACTCAAGAGTCACCAATAATCTATAGCACTGTCATACTCTAGCTCAGTTAAGATGCTGGCATTTCTCCATTAAACTGGCTCAAGATTTAATGTCTGCTTAACGTATCGCTCACACAACTGCAGCATTTCAGCGTGTGTGGGACATTGAGCCACTGCTCCTAGGGCCAGACATACCGATGGTGGCTTGACTGTACATTCATTTGTCGGCTCAGTGGCTGGTGAATAATAATGTTAGTGATAATAATTTGTATTGCACCTTAAGAGAACTAAATCTCTTACTAGGCAGTGTAGCATTCGCAGCAGTGCTTTTAAACCTGACAGGACCTTACTCGCTAGGTTAGAAGTTAGTATATGGGCGTGACTACGCCACGTCATGCCACCACAGCCGGACTCACACCGCTCCGCCTGGCCTACGGGCGCGCCTACCGGCTCATTAGGCGCTGCAGTTGGACGGTATCGGCTGACTAAGCTGGATTTAATTGCAACGGATCAGCTGTGGGCGCCTGACCCGCAAGACCTGCAGCAAGGTACTTTCTGCCCGTGCGTCGGCCTGTACGCACGCTATCTCTGTCTCTGTCTGTCTCTGTCTGTCTCTGTCTGTCTGTCTGTCTCTGTCTGTCTGTCTGTCTCTCTCTCTCTCCCCGCGCGTTCCGGAGCTGCTTATACGACGGCTACTACATCTGTATGTACGCTCGCACGCTTGCGTCACCTGCGTATAATGCAATGCAGCCGTCGTCGTCAGAACGACAACTGACTTGTGAGGGCATCGCTCTTCGTCGCGACGGCATCGCTCGCCACGAGCCCCTACAAGTAGTCTTCGAAGAGGACACGCTCCGGTGTCTTTGATAAGAACGGTTATAAGACAGCCAACGTGCGCGATTTCTTTGTAGCAGCATACAACGGTGTTAACGCTCAACACACACCACACTCAATCGCACCTATCACGCACATCTAGAATTATCCCGACCACTCCAGCTAGACTTCTGGTTTAGGTCTTAGCGGCTGGAGTCGCCCCGGATGCGACCGTAACTTCCGCTTGACTTTGGGAGTTATCTATCATGAATGAATACTCGCCATTAGCCGTGAGCGCTATTTACACGACGTGACAGACTATTGTGACTGCTTTCTATAATTCTACGTTGTTTTTTTAAAATTGTATCGCACATCGTAACATAGTGGTTATACATGTAGCACATCATCAGGTGATGAAGCTATTGACACTAAGAATTAAGGAAAGGTAACCAAATTACTACATATAGCGATATGCCCCTATCACGAGTGTACTTGCTTCGGCAGTACACATACTAAAATTGGAACGATACAGAGAAGATTAGCATGGCCCCTGCGCAAGGATGACACGCAAATTCGTGAAGCGTTCCATATTTTTTTGATCGCTTGATGCTCCCGGAGGGCTCACAGTATTTACCCAGGAAGGCAGCAAGCAAGGATGTCGTCTGTAAGGCGGCGTATGACTTCGCAATCTTTACGACAGAAATACGCAAAGACTGCGAAAAAAAAGAAAAGACTGCGTTCCATAATTTTTTGTCAAGCTTAACGCAGCTGAGCTGTACAGATTTCGAGCTTTCCGCTGTGACAATTGAGTGAGGATGGTCAGCCTGGCAGTACTTTAATTAATGGATGTACTATTTCACCTCGTATAGGTATCTGGGGTTAGGCATCGCCTAAGGGGCCGAAAGTTTGCTCGCATTAGACAGACTTACGATGTCGTTGCGTCGAGCCCAGCGGCATACGTGAAACTCCTGGATAGAGATTCAATTCCCCTTGGACGCTATATGAATTAATTTGATATTTACATATGAAGTGACAAAATTAAGCGTAGGGCCTTGGATTGATTCGCGAGGTCGGTGGCAGCAGCGTCGGCGGGCTGAACGCTTACAAGCCGGCTCGCGGAATTAAGTGCTGAGGCGGGCGTGCGAAAACCGTCTCACTCGGATCTTCATGGCTAGCTTGGCTTTCTTTGTCGCTTGGCGTTCTTTATCGCTTATTAGCAGCAGAAAGGTGGCCGATAAGTCGACTGACGTACGTGCTTGCGTTGTGATTTTCTACGCAGCTGGCAAAGTTGTGATCAATCAATGGGCCACATCGTAAAACGGTTTCTTCAGATTGGCCAGCGTGCGTATTCAGACAAGTACATCGGCATTCATCATTGGCCGAAACTCATCGCGTGTATGAGTACGTGTGAAGGCTGAGTTTCTTTGCACTGATGCTGAGTTGAAAGCAGTGCTTGCACCTTACTCACTTGCCCATAAAGCTGCGTCCTTCCGACGTCCACATGGAGTAATGATTGCACATAACATAGGCATTTTCATCTCCAACTCACCAAGCCACATAGCCTAATGAGACATTAATCTCGTGAGCATCCTGCAACTCGCGACATCTGAGCAATATTAAGTGGGACAAACGGACAAGCAAGCAAACAAACGGACAAGCAACCAAAGGTACCGCGAATACTACGCCGAACCGTTATGTACTTCGCGACAAAGCAGGAGGCTTGAGGAGGAAGTGAATAGTTATTGACGAGCCACGAATGACGAGCTGCCATCCAGAAAGGATGCAAACCAGGCTATATATTTTCTGGTTCTGTCACTCACTTTTGGATCCCTCCGGTCTCTTGCTCATTTTGCCTACCCATCTGAAATACTTCCTGATCAGACATTCCAGCCTTCCCAGATGGCACCTCGTTCTCTTCTAACTCCGATCATTGGTTTTGTCCTCAAAACGAGCCTCAAGTCCTACTTAGACGATGCTTGCAGCTCCAAACGTATGTAACTTACTCCCGACCGATATCATCACGACGTGCCCTGACTTGATGACATCACCCACCGGTTTGTCTCGGCCATTACTTCATCGCGAGTGCGAGCGGTCTTTTTTCCATGCTTTTCTGTGCTGCAGTCGTGAGCGCTATCACTGACCGAGTGGCGAGTTTTCTTTCCTTCATTCTTAAATTACCTAGAAGAGATTTGGTTCTCTGAGAGCGCTAAATAAATATTTCAAGATTATTGCTACTGAGGCTGTAGCCGGTGTAGCACCAAAAGAGCTTTCTTTACGCGTGGCTACGCTTGTCAGATATGGACTTAAATCTGGCTACCTACCATATTGACTGCAAAAAATGGATGCATGATGAGAGGGTAGAGGAAGCGAGGAGACGGACCCCACTTTTGAGCTTGGAGCGTTTCTCTGAGCTTGGAGGTTAAAAGCTTGACCTTGGAGAGGTTGTGGCGACGCCAAAGCTTCTTCTTCTTCTTCTTAAAAACGTCCGTTTCTCGCAGCATTCTGGAACATTCTGTCACAATATGAGGGCGTTTCCTCTCATGTTATAGCTGACGCATAATCATATTAATAACAGTAATACATTTGCACAGAGCTCTGAGAAAAACTTAATCTCTTCGTAGACAATTTAAGCATGCTGCAAAGGAAGCACGGGCGAATGGTTACGCGTGGCGTACGAGCCTGAGTGGGATGGACTAGACTCCAACGAAATGTTCGCAAGGCGTATGCAAACTGCGTGACACTGATTTTATTGGCTCCAGCGAAATGTCCGCAAGGCATATGCAAACTGCGTGACACTGATTTTTTTTTTATAAGCGAGCCTCCGGAGCGATCCGACCGAGCCCGATCCACGGCACCGAGCTGTTTTAACCCGAAGCTCAGGCTCAGGCTTATTGCTGCGCGCAGATAAATCGCCGAGTGTGTGAGATCGCGTGCTTCCGGCTTTATTGCTTCCGGCTTTATTGGTTTCGCCGAAAACGGTAACGGACGATCCAGCATTCTAAAAAGGCATCTAGATGCTTGCCCGTCGCGATCGCTGCTCGATGAAGTTCTTCGCACAGCGCAGGGCAGCGGCTGAATTAAAACCGTTCTAGTTGTTAATAATACTCTTTAAAAGGAAAAACGCGAAGCTTCCTGTACTCAAGTGCTTATAAAATCCGAGCCTTGGAGGATTCGCGGAAGGATGAAGAAACGACAGGCTATGAGCGGGAAAGTTAGGAGTACACTCAATAGGACGAGATCGGGGATGTATGAACGGATTTATAAAATCAGATGCTTAACAAAATTCCTCAGTTTCTATGCTTTCGCTCTTTCGGGCTGTGCGAGTTTCTTCGGAGTGGGTAGGAGAGCTGTAGCACTCAGAGAGAGCTCTCTAGGGTAGGAGAGCTGTAGCACCCGCAGCCGCCGCCGCGAGCTAGGCTGCGAAGCCGCTCACACCCAGAATTTAGCAGAATTTCTCCAGCAGAATACCGATAGCCCGGTCCTCGTGGCCATCGAGCTAGATATAATTTCCTGGAGAAGAATAGGCTCATTCTCTCTACGCTTGGGCGCTCGCTCGAGAGTCTGGATCGGATCGTCCAGAGAACGTTTAGCCGAGTGTCTGCGCACGCGCCTGAGTACCCGACAATAATTTCTGCCGATTCCGCAGCATTAGAGGCGGCAGTTCGAGTGTTCGCACAGAGTGCTGCAAGTTCCGCTGCTTAATTTACTCCACATTTCCCGGGTTTCACTTTACAGTTTAAGTTTCTTTTTCGAAACTCCGCACACTCCGACTTTTTATGCTAAATATATTCAAGCGGTACTGAGAGGGGCATATGCCGCTAAAAATCTGCTGCTCATAAATGCAAAATAAAGCGCGCGAGACGCTCTGCAGCAAAGAGTCGTACTCTGTGTAAATTTTGAATCCGTGAAACTTGTGTAACCGCTAAAATAATAGCGCATTGAAATGTGGCGTGCTACACTAGCTAGATTATGACGATCCCGGAGATTCCTGAATAGCCATTCCTGCATTATAACCTCCAAGAGCCGGATTATTGTATATTATTTCTCGTTAGGAAAATGTAGCTGGGCATCTGAAGTAGTAGGTAGTCCGTTGTACTCGAAGCTCTGAGTTCTACGTTCGCGGCGGGGGGGGACGGTAACTCGACGGCGGCTTGTGAGGCGGCGGTCATCTCACCGCCCACAGCTGAACGGCCCCAGCCCTCCGGCCCCCCGCCCCACTTCGCCGCGGAGACGCAAAAGTAGCCGGCGGCCGCGGGGCGGCGTCGGCTGCTTTGTGTATGCTGCCACTAACCACATTTGCATGCTGACCCTGTGCATGTCACCCCTAACCATGTTATTCATTTTGTTTGTTTTTCAAGCATGATTTTACTCACCATTCAATTGCATTTCCCTTTGCAGCAAATGTAAAGTGCCTAGAACGAGATTTAAGTTCTCTGAGGGCGCTTTATCAAGTACATTAATATTATTATTCGCTCAGAGGACCGCCGAGACGCCGCCGGCGGCGGCCAGTGCGGCAGCGGCGGCGGCCGGTGCGGCGGCCGTGCGCTCGCTGTCGACTCGTTGCCTGCCCGGCCGCTCACCGCGACGCTCTGGAGGTCGCATCTGCGACCTCCAGAGCGTCGCGGTGAGCGCATGAGCGGCCGCGCCTCTCAGACCCGCCGCGAGCGCGCGCCTCTCCGCGGCGGCGGAATTCCCGTCGGCGCGGTCGAGGTCAGGCGAGCGACTTCCGACGACCGCCACGCCCATCGAATTATCGTCGCGCGATAACTCGCCACCCAAAGGTCGCCCGCTGATCGCCCGTGTGCTCGGCGACTGCGCCGGCGGCGGGCGATCCGAGGCGGCGCCGCCTCCTCCCTATCTGCTCGGCGGCGGCGGCGGCGGCGCGCTAGTCCTCTCGCTAGGACGTCCCGTGCGCGCTCGCCTTCGCGAGCTGAGGAGCAGCGGCGGCGGCGGAGGAGGGCGGTAAGGTAACTGCTGCTGCTGCGGGGGCGGCCGCTGCGACTACGTGGCCGCCGCCGCCGGCGCTAGGCTCTTCCAGAGGCGGACGGCGGGCAGGGGGCGGGGGCGGTGTTCTGCCGCCACCGCGCTGAGAAACTCTCCAGGCTCCCTACCGCAGGCAGTGTCCGGGATTGTCCAGGAGCGTCCGGCACCAGCGAGCGAAACGCAATGGCTGAGGCGGCGGCTCGAGCTGCCGCCGCCGCACGGGCTCGACGCCGTAAGGGTACGGCGCAAGTAGTCGCCCCGCCGCCGCCGCTGCAGGCGCTGCGGCGGCGCCGTAGGTGGCCGCCGCCGCTGCCGCCGGGCGAGGGGGGGGGGGCGCACGTCGAAGGCTTCTAGCCAATCGCCGCCGCCGCCGCCGCTTCCGACTCGCAGATCGGTTCGACGTCGGTTTCGGCTGCGTCCTGACTGAATCGAGTTGAGCGAGGCTAATTGGTCAGGGTCGGCATTGCCTTGGAGACCAGGACGCCGAAGGGACCGTTGCTCGACGCCGGTTCCAGCGCCCTAAGAAGCGGAATCGAGTATCGCTCTCTCTCGCTCCCTCTCTGTCTCTCTCCCTCTCTGTCTCTCTCCCTCTCTCTTTGTCTCTCTGTCCCTCTTTTTCTCTCTCTCCGTCTGTCTCCGTCTGTCTCTATCTTTCTCTGTCTCTGTCTCTGTCCCTTTCTGTCCCTCTCTGTCTCTGTCCCTCTCTCCGTCTCTCTCTGTCTCTGTCTCTCTCCGTGTCTCTCTCTGTCTGTCTCTGTCTGTCCCTCTGTCTGTCTCTCTCTCTCTCTCTCTCTCTGTCCCTCTCTGTCTCTGCCTCTCTCTGTCTCTGCCTCCCTCTGTCCCTCTCTGTCTCTGCCTCTCTCTGTCCCTCTCTCCGTCTCTCTGTGTCCCTCTCTGTCTCTGCCTCTCTCTGTCCCTCTCTCTGTCTCTCTGTGTCCCTCTCTGTCTCTGTCTCTCTGTCTGTCCCTCTCTGTCTCTGTCCCTCTCTGTTTCTGCCTCTCTCTGTCCCTCTCTCTGTCTGTCTCTCTCTCTCTCTCTCCCCGTCTCTCCCTCCCTCTTCTCTCTATCTCCCTCCGCGCCGCCGCCTCGCTCCGCAGCCGCTGTCCGTACGCCAACCGAGCCGAGCGGAAGTTCGCCGTCGCCACTGTCACAGCCGTCGCCAAAGACCTCTCGCTGGCCCCGAGAGGCCCGTCGCCGCAGCTGCAGCTTTGTCGTTCCCGGCGGTAGGCAGGACGCCTCGACGCTACGCCATCGGAGAGAGCGAAGGCGTACGCGCGATTTAGCCAAGAAGGATGCCGAACCTCGACTTGTCCCATGGGGCTGCCATGTCCATCTCTAATGTCCATCTAATGCAACATAGCGGATGTCCGCCCGCAGCTCCGCAAAGCCGCAGAGCAAGGACTAAGTGAGCGTCGCGCTGCAGAGAGCTCTCTGCAGCGCGACGCTCCAAGCCCTGAGCGGCTTTCCGTGCGCATTCGATCGCTGTCGGCCAGAAGTGCGCCGGACGCCGCCCCCTCCCCGTCCCCCCCCCCCCCCCCCCCGTTCGGCGCTTCTGCGTCGGAGCGGGCGACTCCGAGACATCGTCCGCAGGGCGTCGCTGCCGCCGCTGGGGCATCGGACGCCCGCTCCCATTGCAGAGCAGCCGCGATCGGGCCGCGAACACGCGACACTCTTTCGAGACCGGCGGGAGCGACGGCCGCGTTGGACGACTGAGATCGCTCGCGGAATTCCCCGCTCGTCCGGCAAGTCTTTCCGGGTGAGGCGCGGACGCAATGCCGCCTCCGACAGCCGCAGCCGTAGACGCCGCCGCTGCCGGCGCCGACGGAGCAAGGCAGCAAGGCAGCAAGGGCGAAATGGACGAAGTGAACCTTGAGTCGGATAGGTCTCCGGCCGGCCACCTCGGCGCGTCGGCCTCGTCGTGGTGGCAGCGACGCCCGTCGCTCGCCCAAGCGCGAGCGAGCGCGCGGTCGCTGCTGAACGCGACGGGCTTTCACGTGTGCGTCGTCATCCTCGTCGTCGTCGACTGCGCTCTCGTCATAGCAGAGCTCCTGATCGATCTGGACGTGTTCAGCGACAAGGCGAGCGAGAGCGACCTTCACCCGCCGCCGCCGCTGGCGCCGACCTCGCCGTCCAGCAACGCGACGGTCGGCGCCGCACCGGCGGCGGCGGACGTCGCAGCCGCAGAGGCGGCCACCGGTTTCAACCTGCCGGCCGCTGCGCGGGTTCTGCACTTCTGCAGCATCGCCATACTGAGCGCGTTCTTGCTGGAGACGCTCGGCAAGGTGTTTGCCCTCGGCCGCGAGTTCCTGCGTCACAAGCTCGAAGTGGCCGACGCGCTCATCGTCGTCGTCTCGTTCTCGCTCGACGTGGCCTTCGCCGACGACGAGCGCGCCACGAGCGCGTTCGGCCTGCTCGTGGCGCTGCGACTCTGGCGAGTCGCTCGCATCGTCAATGGTAAGCGACGCCGCCTGCAGCGACGGCTCTATGTCTCTGCTTGCACCCGGCGAGCTGGGCCCGCGAGCGACGAGAGACCTGAGGGGCGGGGCGGGGCGGGGCGGGCTTTAGCCTGCTCCGCCTTGGTAGGACGAGACGAATGCGCCGCTCAGGAGCGATCCGCTGGGAGGCGGAGGCGGAGGCGGCGGCGGCGGCTCAGCACCGCCCCTGGCTACGCCTGCAGAGACAGACGCCGCCGCGCTCTCGGAGTTACAGCGACGGAGATACATTAGATTGCATTACATTTGGAGGTTAGGAATTAAGGGAGTTAGCCGGTCGGCGCATCTTTTTCTCGACTTTTTTCGCGGGCGAGAGAAGCGCTGCCGGAGCGACACGACGATAGCCGTCGGCGCGCACGATACGATGATTTCTGGAGGTGGCCGCCGTCATTTTTAAAAAAAAGAAGTATTTTTTCCAAGAGTTTGTCAAGAGTTACTTGCTGCTCAGGTAGTTTCAAGAGACGTTTCTTGCGTTGTGCCTCATCCGGAAACTGCTGGTGAGGCGAGTACGCGGAGTGCACTGCATGCTACCAGCGTCTTCTTACGCGACACTCTCAAGCTTCAAGCTCGTTAGAACCGGGGTATTATGTCAGTTTTATGTGCTTTTTTTGGAGTTAGACACTGGTTTTTAGATAAGCTTTTGGAGTTAGACACTGGGTTTTATGTCAGTCTTTGGAGTTAGATAGTAGGTTTTATGTCAGTTTTTGGAGTTTCTGGAGTTAGGCACTGGGTTTTATATAGGTTTTGGAGTTAGATATTGGGTTTTATGTCAGTTTTAAGAGTTTCTGGGGCTAGAACCTGGGTTTATGTCAGTTTTTGAAGTTTTTGGAGTTATACACTGGATGCAATATAGGTTTTGAGAGTTAGCAACTGGGTCTGATGTCCGTTTTTGGAGAGGGGTTTTCGCTCCGCTAGGAAGGGGCGTGAGTGACCGCTTTCTTTCTGTTTGGCCTTTGAACCTAAACAGACCTTCCGCCAGACAGCACTCCATCTGGTTGCGGCGCCGCTCTCCTCAAATTCGCTGCTCTTTTTAGTACGGGCCCAAGAGCATTCCCGGGTGACGCCCCAACGACGTAGCGCGAGCTTGCGGTGCCTGCGGCGCGAGCGGGGTGCTGCGTAGCCTTTCTAGAGCCTTCCGGCTGGCGGAGACTTTCTAGAGCCTTCCGGCTGGCGGAGACTTTCTAGAGCCTTCCGGCTGGCGGAGACTTTCTAGAGCCTTCCGGCTGGCGGAGACTTTCTAGAGCCTTCCGGCTGGCGTAGCCTTTCTAGAGCCTTCCGGCTGGCGTAGCCTTTCTAGAGCCTTTCGGCTGGCGGAGACTTTCTAGAGCCTTTCGGCTGGCGTAGCCTTTCTAGAGCCTTTCGGCTGGCGGAGACTTTCCAGAGCTGCGCGCCTTCGGCTCGGCTATTGAAGGAGATGACTATTGAAGGAGTTGACCTAGGACTTGAAAATGCGCTGTACAGCAGGCTTCCTGTCACTCCCACTCAAGATAAAGATGGGACGGCTCACTATCTCAAAGCTTCCTGGCTCAGCGAAGCGTGCCCAGAGCAGCGGCGGAGGCGGCCGCGTGCGGGGGGATGGGAATACGTCCGCGCGCGAGCATCGCCGCTCTACGTCTCGCCGCGTCTAAGCGGCGGCGGCGGTGGCTGCGCCGTGACGCACGATTCGAGCTCGCTCTCGGTCGCTGGCTCGCCGCCGCCGAGCGAGACCCGTGGGCAGCGACCGAGCATAGAATTAGAATGTGGCCAAGCAAGAAGAAAATCGCCGCAGCCGTCATCATCGCGGCTTGCCGACCGATATCGGGCACTTTGCAATCGGCTACGCAACCGCGCGAGCTGCGCTAACCGTGACCGGTGCTCGGAACCCTCCCGGCGTGGTCGTGCAAACTTTCTCAGACGGATTACTGGCGCGAACCACTGTGCATCTTTCGCGTCCATTCTCCTTCCGCTAGTGCGGCGTCTGGTGGAAGTAAGGCCGCTGGGAACGCCCGGCTCCGAGTGACCTGCAACGAAGACGTACTGTGGGTTGGCTCGAGCGTCGCGGGAGAGCATCTGCTACCTGGGAGGGCATCTGTCACGTGGCGTGTCGTCTGCCACGCGGGCATCCGTCCGAGGGCTCGGAATTTCTGTTTTATAAGTTCGCTAGCGCCAGGGGGTCGCGGCGTAGCAGATTAAACGATACTGACGGTAGCAGCAGACGACAGAGCAGCCGGGAAGAGAGAGAGCCACAGAGAGAGAGAGAGAGAGAGAGAGAGAGAGAGAGAGAGAGAGAGAGAGAGAGAGAGAGAGAGAGAGAGAGAGAGAGAGAGAGAGAGAGAGAGAGAGACAGAGAGAGAGACAGAGACAGAGACAGAGACAGAGACAGAGACAGAGACAGAGACAGAGAGACGGATAGACAGACAGACATGCCTACTCATAGCAACGGACATACAGACACCGAAAGTGCACGCATTTGCAAGTGCAGCAGCTAGTCGGGGGCAGCAGCAGCAGGTTTGATAAAGCTCTCAGCATCGTGATGTCATCATCTGATGAGATGATGTCACCATCAGAGATGATGATCATCGTCGCCTGCGTCCGCTCATCATCGCGGCTAGCCGATTGGCGGCTCGGCGGAGGAATCCGGCGGTCCCGGCGGTAGCCCTCTGGCGATGTGGCGCCGGATCGCCGCCTCAGGTCACGAGGTCACGGGGCTTGGATCCTGCAGGCCGCGGGGGTGTCAGCAGAATGCCAGGCAGCAATGCAGCACGATCGGGCGGCGCGCAACGCCACTTCGCGGGCATGTAGCAAGGACTTTTTTAGTGGGAGGCTAGACCTTGACCTCGAATAACGTTACCAAAATCCATGGTAGGGGGCGACCTCACACACGTTCTTTTCTCCCGTGGCAGATTAGCACGCCGACACGAAATCTTCCAAATGCTTTCGATTTAGTTGATACAACTTTGCGATTTGGCGCCAGAGGTATTACAGACGCAGCTCTCTATTTTAACCCTACAATGGAAAGGAAATGATAATTACGGTAGGCCATGGCTGTGACAATTTGCAAGGGATATTTGCAACTTATTAAAAAAAGAATAGCTCTTCCAGGGGGCACAGCGATGTCGCTTTTAGGGTTTATGGTTTTAGGGTTTAGTGTTTAGTGTTTAGGTTTTAGATTTTAGATTTTAGGGTTTAGGATTTAGGGTGGGCTGCGCCTCCGCCGCCTAATACCGCCCTTGCTCGTATTCCTCGCGTTAATGAATGCGTATTAGGGCGTAACGAGATCTCTTGAGATGGAGATATACTCAGTAGACCTCTGAGGCTTAGCACTAATTCGCAGGAACGCGAGGCGCGCCGTAGCGCGCGCCCCCGGTTTGACGGGTACGAACACGTGCCTGGTGGCGTCGAGCGGAACCGCACTCCCACGGGAGTTCGGTCCCGCGGGACCGAACTGAACTGTATGGCTCACTGACGCCGTTACCGCCGCCGAAACCCGACGAAACCCGAATACCGCCGACGCCGCAGTCGCAGCTGCTGCCGCCTCCGCTTGCCCCATTAAATACCATCCTTCCAATCCATCCATCCTTCTCATTATACTGATTTTATTTTATTTCAATAGAGCATGAACTTCATTGGATCGTGTATATATATATATATATATATATATATATACACGATCCAATGAAGTTCATGCTCTATTGAAATAAAATAAAATCAGTATTATATATAAATATATATATATATAAATATATATAACTAAGAATACGCATATACATATACATATATGTATTCTTAGTTATGCATTCATAAACATGGGGGAAATGTCCTACCTCCGGGGGGGGGAAATGTCCAGGGAGGAAATTTACAGTGGGGAAATGTCCTACAACCGCGTGCGCACCGCCAACCCTTTTCGGGGGAAGGGCCTTGTAAAATGAAGACAGTGGGACGCTGCAATGGGACCACACCCCCCCCCCGGTGCCCCCCCCCCCCCGCAATGGGAACCTTCCCCCCCCCCGCCCGGCAGTGAGAGCATCCTCAGTGGGAGAGCCGATGCAAAGCGTCGCTCCGTAGGCTCGTCGAGACCAGCGACGCCTCGGCAGCTGCTCTCGCCCTAAAAGCGGCGTTTATAGAGTCCATCCCGCTTCTGTCCGGCTTGTGTTCGGCGCAGGTTGTGTGGCTTCCGCTTCCGCCTCGTTTCCAGCTTCGGTCGTCATTCTCGTAGGAAAGTAAGTTTGCCTTCCATCGGTCAGTTTCCTACGCCGCTCCAGCCACAGAGTGGTCACCGCAGGAAAAGTACCTTTTTAAGGAAAGTAAGACACGGCACTCCAGCGTGTCTTACTTTCCTTAAACTTACTTCAACTCGCAGTGTCTCAATACAACGGGGGCTCTCGAGAAACGCATCGATAATTCCGCCCGGTCAGGTCGTCCGCCCAGTCTTTCCCAGCGATGAAGAAGGCGTGCACGCGACACGGCGCCATTGATTGGTCGTTCGCTCGGTCTTGCTCCGGTCTTAGCCAAGAGGTAGAACGATGCTCAGATTCCGAGTCTTCGCGAAATCCTCCATCGGCCTCGGAGCGCTCCTCCCTAGTCTTGGTGACGTGAGCACAACAGACTGAAGCGAGGCTGAAGCCGGAGTCTGACGCTGAAACCGGGCTGCAAAGTCGGACCGCGTAAACTCGGATTAAGCGTGCCGACCGACCCTCTTCCCTGGACGCTTGGCAGCTACCGGGGAGAGAATACCGGACTGAGTCCGGCTCCAGCGGGCCCCAGCGTCCCAGTGCGAATGTACGAGGTGGTACATGCCGCTTCCGGAGCCCCTTCGAGGGTTGCTAAAGCCTTGCTCCTCCTCCCCCCCCTCCGGTGGGAGGGGAAGCCTCCTGCCTAGGGGCACGCCTCTGTGGCGTCCCAAATGGGAGGCCCAACAGGTTCTGTCCAACGAACGCCGACGCTCAGCAGCAGCGCGTACCCGCCGCCGCCGTCGGAGGAGGAGGAGCGTAGCTGTGACAAGTCACCGAGGCATCCATCATAGGAACGCTGTCTCGTCGACATCGTTTGCAGGCATAATCGTGTCCGTCAAGACGCAGGCCGCGTCGCAGGTGGACAAGGAGCGCTCTCTGCGCACCGAGGCGGAAAAGGAGCTGTCCTCGTTCGCCGAGTTTTGCGCCGCGCAGGAGCGCGAGATCGACATGCTGCGCACCCTGCTCGCTCGGCACGGCGTCGCAGCGCCCAAAGTCGACAAGCCGGCCATACCGCGGAGCAAGGTGAACGCCGCCGCCGAGGCGAACGTGTACCTGGCCATGCCGGCCATGCTGGCCGCGCCGCAGCCTCAGGCGCTCGGCGGCGCGGCCGACGACCGCCGCCCGGTGCTCGTGTGAGCGCCGCGGCACGGAGGCTCGGCCGGCGGCGCCCGCGGATTGCCCTCGCGGATTTTCGGTGCGGCGGTCGCCAGCGAGCGCAGCTTCCGGCGTTGATGTCCCCGTCGCAACGTTGTTCCCGGTCTCGCGGAACTAACGGCCGCTCGGAGTGTCGTGTGGCCGCGGCAGCAAGCGCAACGCTTGCTGTAGCACGCCGGGCCTCTCAGCCGCGACTGCTGACCTTAGTGTAGCCAGCACTGGAGCTCGCAGAGCAGTGAGCGGCCGGCGGTTAAGAGAACAAGCGCGGCGAGGAAACAGTCAGCCCGCGGTCCGCCCGCGGTCCGACGCAGTGCGCCGCCACCGCGCCTAGTGCCGCGGTTTGCCTGTGCTGCGAGGTCAAAGTTCAGGTAGCTAAAATAAAATACTAGCTGATTCAACAGCCACTTTTACATAGCAACAGAAGATCCTTTACGGCTATTACCAGCGATTGCAGCGGTAATACAGGATCACCCACAGCAGGATTCGAATCCACGACCCCTTGACCAAAGCCGTGAAAAGCCACCGCCTTAACTACTGTGCGATCCCGGCTCGCCGCTTCGGCAGAACAATCTAGCATGCATAGCCCCGCCCTCGAAGAACTTGTGGGCGCTTTCTGGAATCGTCTGAAATTTCCTGGAAGCTCTCCTGTTCCCCTGCCGCAGCCTCTTTCTCGGAGTTTTAATAATTTCTACGAAAGAATCGAGGTCAAATCCTTACGGAAAACCTCTGAGCCGAACGCCGAGCGAAGCCATTAATGACCTATCAAGCGCTCGCAGCTGCGGTAAACGACACGAATCCATTAGTGCACGCACGCCGACGGTAATTCAAGCGAACTCTCATTTCTATTTGAGCAGGCTCGTGTGGGCGTGTCGTCGCCATCGCGTGGTTCCGCCTCCCCCACTCCCGGCCGAAGTTCCGCCCGCCCGACGGGCGCGCTCCGCACCGGCACGTGATCTATCCTTGCCGCGCATTTCACTTGCCGCTTCCGCGTCGGCCTGTACGCGCACTATCCTTTCTCTATCTCTGTCTGCCTCTCTCTCTCTCTCTCTCTCTCTCTCTCCTCTCTCTCTCTCCTCTCTCTCTCTCTCTCTGTCTATCTCTGTCTCTCCCTCTCTCTCTCTCTCTCTCTCTCTCTGTCTATCTCTCTCTCTCTCTCTCTCTCTCTGTCTATCTCTCTCTCTCTCTCTGTCTCTCTCTCTGTCTATCTCTCTCTCTCTCTCTCTCTCTGTCTATCTCTGTCTATCTCTGTCTCTCTCTGTCTCTCTCTCTGTCTTTCTCTGTCTCTCTCTCTCTCTGTGTCTCTGTCTCTGTCTGTCTGTCTCTCTCTTCTCTGTCTCTGTCTCTGTCTCTCTGTCTCTGTCTCTGTCTCTGTCTCTGTCTCTGTCTCTGTCTCTGTCTCTCTCTCTCTATCTCTCTCTGACTCTCTGTCTCTCTCTCTCTCTCTCTCTCTCTCTCTCTCTCTCTCTCTCTCTCTCTCTCTCTCTCTCTCTCTCTCTCTCTCTATCTCTATCTCTCTCTTCCCTCTCCCTCTCTCTCCTTTCTCTCTCTCTCTCTCTCTCATTTCTCTCTCACTCCTTGGCACATGCTCCGGAGCAGCGCAGACGACGGCTACTACACGAGTACGTACACACGCCCGAGTTCGTCACCTGCATCGCCTGGGTATTCATAGAGCCGTCATCACTACCGCCGCGCGTTTGTGGGGGGCCAATTGCCAATCGTCGTTATTCTTTGTCGCGCCGCTGCTGCGTGCGCGAGCCCCTACACTCGCTCTAGCTCATATTAACAAGGAATGTGACTAAGGAAGTAGGTAGCGTACACAACCTCTGATGCATGACGAGCGTCGGCTAAAATAAAAATAAAACTTATTATATTTGTATAGCACCCTAAGAGAACTTCAAGTATGCCGCCGGGCTCGACCTCATGACCGCGGTCATAAAGCGCCTAGAGAGAGATTAAGTTCTCTGAGGGCGCTTTATCAAGTGATTATTATTATTATACGTTCACCTTGAGCTTGGTTCAAGGCGAGCACCTTAACCACTGTGCCGAACCCGAGCGGCAAGGACGTAAAGCCGCTAAGAATTATTAACGCATCAACGTAAACTGGCAACGTTTTATGGTGACTAAACGCCGTACTTGTGCGAGTAATTTTTCAGCTATTGCCCGCACTCATACGTACGCGTAAATGACCACCGACTTAGGAAGTAAAAACCATTAAGAGTCGATAAACATAATTTACACAGCGCATTTTTATGAAGAAATGCCAAAATGTGAAGCCATTCTACGTAAAATCCTTTTAGACCACGCGTACGAGCAGCCGCTACGTAAGAATAACACAAGTATCTCGCAGCCGTTAACAATAGCAACGAATGGAAGAGCTAGGCAATAGCAACGCAATAACAACAAACGGCACTTGCAACAAACTTAAGGAGGCCTCCGCCCCGTGCGCACGCAGCCACATGCCACCAGGAATCCTGCCTGGAATGAATCATTCTCAATACGCTTCTAAAACTGCACGCTAAGCCTTGGATTGAGCGGACAAGCACTTTTCTTTGACGTGGTACACGAATTGCACATAATATTGAAGCTAAGTGCCGTTTGCAGCCCTTGGAGGCTTCGAAGTTAGTTGTCCTTCAAAGATGTCACTAGAAAATTGGAAATACTTACGAGAATCACTAGTGAAGCAATGCCTTTTGCAAATGGGCTATTCTCATGACCATTTTCAGACGTCGGCAGACCGAGCAGCGGACAAACGTCGCGCGAGCGCTCCTCTTATGAGCGGCGGCGGCGGCGGCGGCGACGGCGGCGACGGCGGCGGCAGCAGCGCTCCTGCTTAGCAGACGCATTAGTGTCGGCTGCCGACTGACGAGGAGAGAGAGAGAGAGAGAGCATTTGCAGTTCGGCGTTGAAACTAGCCTCACTGTCGGGCTCCGGCCGTCGGCGCCGTCGGTGTATTTGGTCTCACTTTGTATTGAGAGAGGGAAAGGTGAGAGGAGAAAGGAGAGAGAGAGAGGAGAGAAGAGAGAGGGAAGAGGAGAGAGAGAAAGAGAGTAGAGAGAGAGGAGAGAGAGAGAAAGAGTGGAGAGAGAGAAAGAGAGAGAGAGGAGAGAGAGAGAGAGAGAGAGAGGAGAGAGAGAGGAGAGAGAGAGAGAGAGAGAGAAGGAGAGATGAGAGAGGAGAGAGAGAAGAGAGAGAGAGAGAGGAGAGAGAGAGAGGAGAGAGATGTGGAGAGAGAGGAGGGAGAGCTAGAGATAGAGAGAGAGAGAGAGAGAGAGGAGAGAGAGAGAGAGAGAGGAGATAGAGAGAGAGAGGAGAGAAGTGAGGAGAGGAGAGAGACAGAGAGGGAGAGAGTGAGAGAAGGAGAGAGAGACAGAGAGAGAGAGAGAGAGAGAAAGGAGAGAGAGGGAGAGAGAGAGAGAGAGAGAGAGAGAGAGAGAGAGAGAGAGAGAGAGAGAGAGAGAGAGAGAGATAGATAGAGCGAAAAGAGAGGGAGGAGAGACACGAGAAAGAGAGAGAGGAGAGAGAAAGAGAGAGGAGAAGAAGACAAAAGAGGAGATAGAGAGAGAGAGAGAGAGAGAGGAGAGAGAGAGAGAGAGAGGAGAGAGAGAGAGAGAGAGAGAGAGAGAGAGAGAGAGAGAGAGAGAGAGAGAGGTCTCGGGACTGTGGAGATCTTAAAGTTTCTCGTTTGGCGTCCAGTGGAAAGCGGCTATTCGCGTGCGAGCTACTGCTGCCGCCTACGTGCATATCTATATTACACCAGTCACTAAAAAAAAATGTAGCCGCCATCCTTCCATTGGCAGTTTTTTGCGTCAATAGACTCCTGCATTATGAACTCTAGCAGTCCCGCAGACAGGTCTCTCTACGCGCAACGTGTCTATGAAGGCGTCAACCGTGTGGTTTTTTTAAGGTGTTCCTGATTGGTTGGCTGGCTGCCGCCTTAGACGCCGCCGATATAGCGCCTAGAAGTAGACTGCCCGGCAAATTTCTCGACTCTTTAAATTCCCGTCAGCCACCGGTCCCAACCCCGTCACCACTAAAGCGCAGACGAATCACGAACCTCGAGCTCCTGGCATTCGCGACTCCAAACGGTCGCAAGTGGGGACGCCGCTGCAGACTCGTAAGGAGCGACGCGAGACTCTCGTTTTTTTCTCTCGCCCTCTCGTCTGCAGCTCGGCGGCGCGCGCGCGTAGCGACGCTCGGCGTTGGGCGCCGGGATTGGTGTCGTTACATTAAATGCCCTTCTCACGCGTCAGATACGCCGCATTGGCTACGATCGAATTGCAGGCGCCCATCGATTTTAGATGCGGCGCCGATTACTGCTCTCTCCTTCGTTCGTCCGAGCTACGACGACAGCTCCTCCTGCAGCTGCGATAGCCGGCCGCCGCCTGTACAAATCTGGCGTCAATTAGCTTCCGTATTTAGCGAGTTGCTAGCGCGCTCTATCGATAGAGCGAAGCGGGTCGCTCGTCCAAAGCCCGACAGTCTCCTCCGGATCTCGGACCGACGGCTAGTTGCGAGCGGTAGTAGCCGGCTGCGCGACCTCGTTCACTATTTACGACCCTAAACAATGCCACCGTTCGGTATCTACTGTCTGGTGGCATTTCTTTGGGGCAACGAGAGGCGTGACGCGCAAATAGCAGCGCTACGCCTCTCGTCCGGCGGGCTTTCCTGGCCGCTTGCGGCCGGCTTTATCGGGCCTTTTTAAGCATTCGTTCGAATTGGCACTGGCGTTGGAGTTCACGAATTTCAGGCTGACGACGTAAGATATTTAGGCGTTCGTAAGATTTTCGTGAGCTGCCTCGGAAAAGCATCCACATTCAAAGAAAAGCCAATCGTTGGCCGTCGGAGTTACGAGCCTCGGATTTCATGAGACTGTTAGCCACGGATGTTGCATTTAAACTCGAAATTCCGAAGTCATTAACTTGACATGAGTGCATTAATGAGTTTAATCCGAAGTTCCAACTCTTAGCTAGAGTTATAATGCCGCCAAAAGTTACAGTTTTTGTTAAAGTTAACGTTGTGCTTTTATCAAAAGAAAACGAGACACGTCGCGCTTGCGTGCCGCGAGCTTGCATCCAGCGCTCATCCCGACGAGCGGCGCCCGAATCGAGTGGCTACAGATGCTCTATAGCCAAAGCGATTCTCTCACACTAGGCAGAGTAGGTACACCGTAATAACAACGTGATTTTTAAGGACTGAAAATTTAGGTGGAGGATGGAGAGAGATATAGAAGTGAATGAGGAAACATTAGGTGGATCGATTAGGCGGATCGTGAGAGGTAGATGGCGTGAGAGAGGGGAGTGAAGGAGAAGAGAGAGCGAGAACAATTTTAGGAGGAGATAGGAGGTGAGATACACGGGATATATATATATATATATATATATATATATACCCCGTGTATCTCACCGTGTATCTCTCTCACACACACACACACACACACACACACACACACACATATATATATATATATATATATATATATATATATATATATATATATATTAATCAAAGCGAGAAAGTCTGCCACGCCGCAAGATGGCGCACTGGGGTCGCGTAGCAAGATGGCGAAATTCCGTCAAGCGGCAAGGTAGCTCTGCGTTGTCTTCCGGGACAAAACTATTATTACTCAGTGAACTAAGTTCGCAGGCAGTGAGCTGCTCATATATTTATATATATCTACTACACATATATCTACACACACATATCTACATATCTTACACACACACACACACACACACACACACACACACACACATATTATACACACACACACACACACACACACACACACACACACAGATTATACACACACACACACACACACACACACACACACATACACACACACATATTATACACACACACATACACACACACACACACACACACACACACACACACACACACACACACACACATATATATATATATATACATATGTACATATATTTATAGATAGACTGTATAGATAAATGGGCAGATGGAGAAAGAGAAAGAGGAAGAAGACAGGGAGAGGATAAAGAAAGAGCAACACAGAGGTAGGTGGAAAGACGGTCGCGTTGCAGCGGCGAGGTCAGAGGTCGATTAAGCAATCTAACCGAGACACGAAGCGGCGCTATCGCGACGAGAGCAGACGCCCTGTCTCGATGATGAAAAGCGACGCGCCTTCCGAGTACGCTGAGGGCGGAGCGGTCGACCCGGTCGATGAGGTCGCGACGCGGTCGCCGGACAGGTGCCGGCTGCTGCCGCCGCCATTCTCGCGCACTGCAGTCGCTCGCGGAGCGAGGCGCGGGCGTCGGCGGCGGCGGCTCGTCTCCTGTGAGAGAGCCGCCGCCGCCGCGCTCCCTTGAGATGCGACCTCCTTTGTCGGGCGGAGCATTAGCGGCCCGCGCGATTTAGAGCAAGCTCGAGGCGCGGGAGCTTTCGTTTGTTTGCCCTCCTGAATTTGTAGGCGGCGGCGGCGGCCCATCAATTGATCGCCGCCAGGCGACGCTGAGTAACGCGCTGAGCTCCCGGCTCCGCTGGCTCCGCTGCGCTGTTGACGAAACTCCCGAAAAAGCTGCAAAAGGAGCCGTGCGAGCGAGCGCACGCGGCGCTCGCCGTCCGCGCACCGGAAGCCGGCGGCGGCGGCTGCGGACCTCCCACAGCCGCTCGCGTAGCTGGGCGCTGCAGCGCCGCGCACCTTAAGCTTTAAGCCAGGTGCTGGCCCTGACCGACAACGAAAGAGCAAGCGCGGCTCTGCGCTTCTGCTTCGGCACGCGAGGTGCCCGGGCGCGCCGACCGCAGCCGCTTCGCGAGGCCTACCTAGTGCGTTGCGGCGGCAGCGCGAGAGCGGCGGCGGCGACGCCGGACGTGCGCCGCTAGCTTGCGCGCGCTGCCGCTGCGAGCCGGACGCTGACCGACGCTCGGCATAGCCGCCGACGCGTCCGACTTCGTCCGCTGAGGCGACGGGCGACAGGCGGCGGAGCACTCGCAGCCTTCGGCCGCCGCCGCCAGCGAGCCCGACTCGTGAAAGGCAGCCGCCGGGCGACGCCTCCGCCTTCGCCGCCGCAGCAGCGCGAACTCGCTTATCGGCCGCCTTTATTGCTGGGCGTCGCGGCGGCACAAATTCAATAAGTCCAGTCGTCTCTCGGAGCGCGGCATACAGGCCGACGACGGAGCTGTCGACGCACCGAGCCGTCGCCGCCGCCGCCGTCGACGTCGGCTTTGACTGGGCCGATCGCTCCGACGGGTCGCAGGCAGCGAGAGCAGCGAGAGCAGCGAGAGAGAGAGAGAGAGAGAGAGCGCCGCCGTCGGAGCGAAGATGTCGGGACAAGTGGGTCGAAATCCGTGGCACTTCTCGGAGGAGTTTGTCATCGATCTGCTGACTCTCAAGGGCAGCGGCAGCGAGGTGAGGCGCGCGGCGACAATCGCGGTCCGCTCGCCCGCCCGCTCCGCCGCCCGATTTTACGCCTGCGCCTCCTCGCGATTTCCCGACGAAGCTCAACTGAGTCGCGAGTAATTGGCAGACGCTGCTCGCGACCGAGAGCGACCTCTCGCTCGCGCTCCGTCGGCAAGGGGCGCGCCGCCCGGGTATTCGCCGAATCCTTCAGTGCTTGCGCAAGACGCCGGTGCGGCGGCGGCTCGCGCTGACGGCAGCCGCCGGTAGTACGAGCGCGCCGCAGCGGCTCCTGAACTGGCGAGTCCTTCGCTGCAAACAGCGCGGGTATGTAACGGTTGCTGGTCCGTGCAGATGCGTGACAGCTACTGATAGAGCTGGCGCCCCCCAAGTTACAGTCATGAATGCTGCGGCGATGTACACAGCTACCTGTAAAACAACGGCAACAGATACTACAGTAACCGGGCGGGTGCAAATACTAGCTCGCACGCTTCATTGTCAGAGAGAGACAGAGACAGAGACAGAGACAGACAGAGACAGAGACAGAGACAGAGACAGAGACAGAGACAGAGACAGAGACAGAGACAGAGACAGAGACAGAGACAGAGACAGAGACAGAGACAGAGACAGAGACAGAGACAGAGACAGAGACAGAGACAGAGACAGAGACAGAGACAGAGAGACAGAGACAGAGACAGAGACAGAGACAGAGACAGAGACAGAGACAGAGACAGAGACAGAGACAGAGACAGAGACAGAGACAGAGACAGAGACAGAGACAGAGACAGAGAGACAGAGACAGAGACAGAGACAGAGACAGAGACAGAGACAGAGACAGAGACAGAGACATAGAGACAGACATAGAGACAGAGACAGAGACAGAGACAGAGACAGAGACAGAGACAGAGAAAGAGACAGAGACAGAGACAGAGACAGAGACAGAGACATAGAGACAGAGACAGAGACACAGATAGACAGAAACAGAAACAGATACAGAGACAGAAAGAGAGAGAGACACAGAGACAGAGACAGAGACAGAGGCAGAGAAAGAGAGACATCGCGCTCCGTCGTCAGAGACAGAGTGGGAGACGGAGACAGATATAGAGAGAGGAGAGTGAGTGGGTGAGGAGAGTGAGAGATAGTAAGAAGGGAGAGAAAGGCACATACTAGAGCGTGGGTGAGAAGAGATTCTGAGAGAGAGAGAGAGAGAGAGAGAGAGAAAGTAGAGGGAAAGAGAAGAGAGGCAGAGAAAGAGGAAGGAGAGAGAGAAGGACAGAGTGAGGAGAAGGGCGATGGGAGGATATGGCGTGTGATTGTTAGAAGCCGGAAACTCCCGTCGGTTCTCGGTTTTTCAAGAGCACGGCAGCTGCGGGTGGCGGCGGACTGAATCGCGTGACGGACGGCGCGGGAAGCTTCTCGGCTTTTCGAACGCTCGGGAGCTCCGTTCGAAACGCTCGCGAATGCGGTAGGCGAATGCGGAATGCCACGGGAAAGGACGCAGTAAAAAGAAAACAAACTCGCGCGAGCAGCACACATTTAAGTACAGACAAGGTTACATGTAGATCGCATAAATTGCGTAGCTGCATTGCTACAGCAGAACGAGAATGTGTAATAAACGAGCCAGGTAATCGACTCGAGCCGACGACGCAAATCGACCGTGCGACGCGCGACCTTCACCCGACGACTGAGACGAGTTCAGTCGCCGGAGTCGGATTGGCGAAGCCGTTCCAGAGCGGCTTCGACCCGTCGAAAAGATTCCGACGCTCCTTCCCATCTTCTTCTCCATCCGCATCCGCATCCGGTCTCGCGAGCGGGCGTGGAGGGGCAGCCGTTAGCTGCCGCGTCCACCGTTTCCTCGATACGATGCATTGGAATCGGCGCGTCGGAACGAGGTCGCCTCGACGCCGCTCGCGCGCGCGCGCGCGTCTCAGCAAGCGCACTCGGCGCCGCCGCCGTCGAGAATGTGTCGCCAGCTCGCTTCCGGTGAGGCGAGGGCCGAGCGGCGGCGGCAGGGGCGGGGGCGGCGAGCGGGCGGTGGGGGGGGGGGCGGCGCGGCGGCGGGCAGGGGGGCGGCGCGGCGGCGGCGCGGCGGGAAAAGACCGACCATCTGGCAGCAGCGGCGGCAGAGGCAGCAGCGAGTTATCCGCGCCGGGTTGGAATCATCGCCCCAGCGTCGCGCCTCGACGTCGCAGCCGAGGCGCGGCGCTGGGGCGACTTGTCGATTCGCAGGAGAAGCGGTCGGCACAGCCTCGGCACAGCCTCGATCGACGGTCGGAGCTCCGCGCCGCCGCCGCCGCCGCGCGCTTCTTCCGCGCTACGTTTGAGAGCGAAGAGGGGGAGAGAATTCGGAAGAGACTCACTCGAGGAGAAGCTCGCGCTCAGATTCGCCCGCGTCGCTGCTGCGCGTCGTGGCAGCGACGCCACTGTTTGCTAATAAATGTCCTCTCCTCGCGGCCCCGGGAAGGTGGCGGCCTCGCTCTGGAGCCCGAATGTGACGCGATTCCGGATAGAATTCCGTGACGCAATTCCGGATAGACGAGCGCAATGGAGCGAGTGCAATCGTGTCGGCATTTGCGGCAGCCATTCTCGCCTGGCTCCGGCAAGAGTAGCCGCAGCCGACGACGACGACCGGTCGCGGGACGCCGCCGTGCACGCCCTGCCCGACCGACGCCGAGCCCAACCGACGACGACGGCAGGTCGCGGCACGCCGTGCACTCGCCTGCCCCGAGCACGCGCGCGCAGCAGTTGGCGCGCGCGCGTTCGTCCACAGCGACCGCCGAGCACTTTCGTCGGCTAACTATAGCGGCTCGCAGACGAGCGAACTAGAGGTGATAATTAGATCACAGCGGCGCTGCTGGCACGAGCGAGCGTGGTGCCCGTATACAGACTTCTATGGTAAACCGTTCAGCGGCTAACTGAAGGAGTAGCGTCCAAACAGGAAGCTGGCAAAGGAGGATATACGCCATAATCGTCGCCGAAGTTCTCAAAAAAAGACGGCTTCGCGGCTTAGGAAATTGGAACGTGAGCTCCTGATAGAGGACCCAACTGCTTGAATAATTTGCTGCTGCCATTCTGCAGGTAAAAAATTCCGAAACTTGTCCAAGTCCCTCTCTTTCCCAACCGTCTGCAGGTAATATTAATAATAGTGATGCACTTGGTAAAGCTCCCTCGGAGAACTCAATCGCTTTCTAGGCGCTTTACATTTTCTGCAAAGGGAACCGCGATTGAATGGTGAGCAATATCGTGCTTGATAAACAACATGAATAACATGGTTAGGGGTGACATGCACAGGGTCAGCATGCAAGTGTGGTTAGTGGCAGCATGCACAGTGTCAGCACACATGAGCACACGAAGGACGAATCACAGGGACCCACTAAATGCTGTCCTAAATAGGTGTGTTTTTAAGTTCTTTTTAAATGTGGTCAAGTCAGGGGACGTTCTGACGCGTCGGAAGGGAGTTCCAGGCTTTGGGAGCATATGAACTAAATACACGGTCTCCAAAGGATTTGAGGTTTGTACGAGGTAGTGGTAAACTATTGGATTCCGAAAAGCATGTGGTACGATGCTTGGCCTTGTGGGGGAGTAGATCTGACAGATAGGCTGGAGCCAAAGAATAAAGTGACCTAAAAGTGAGCGACAAAACCTTGAAGTCGATCCGTTGCTTGACTGGGAGCCAGTGCAGGTCAGCGAGAAGTGGCGTGATGTGGCAACTGTGACGCCCACGACAAACAAGCCTAGCTGCTGAGTTTTGCACCGGCTGTAATCGCCTGATTGCACATGCTGGTAGGCCAGCAAGCAGTGAGTTACAGAAGTCAAGACGGTATGTCACAAATTCATGGACCAACTTAGACGTGGTATTCTTATCTAAACAAGCCCGAATTTTAGCAATGTTATGAAGCTGAAAGTAGTCAGACTTGATTGTGGAGCAGATGTGGTCGTCTAACGAGAGGTCACTTTGGAACATGACACCTAGATTTCGAGCTGATTAGAGGTACCAACTCTCTCTTCCAGTAAAATTGCAAAACTTCAGGCCTGCTTAAGCAGGGATACCAAAGCCAAGTTGGTTCCTGCCTTTTTGTCATTCCGTCTCGACTTACGTAACACACTGCTTGCTGGTCAACCGGCCTGTGCAATAAGGTACTTTTAGTTGGTGCAAAACTATGCCACCTTAGGTGAAAAAACGATTACCAAGCATGCCACAACCACTTATGCTGGTTTAGCGTTTGCGTCTCAGTCGCTCCATTGCACCACTTCTCGCCGACCTGCACTGGCTCCTCATTAAGCTTTGCATCGACTTCAAGGTTTAGGGTCACCACTCACTTTTAGTTCCTGCCATCCTCTTTGGCTGTAGTCTGCCTATCAGAACTACTCTACACACCTGGCTAAGCATCGTACCACCTGCTGTACCTCGAACTGCCATCAAATCCTTTGGAGACCGTACCTGTAAATCGCATGCTCCCAAAGCCTGGAACTCACCCCGACTTACGTCATGACATCCCGGTCGTGAGAAAGTTTGACCACCTACGGATGCTGTCGGCGCCGACCAAAGCATAACATCATCTTGCTTGGCACACGAGCCCCTGTGCTGATGCTGTTCTTGGGTTTTGTAAGCAAAACAAAACTATAATAATAATAACAACACAACTCAATCTCTTTCTAGGCGCTCTACATTTGCTGCAAAGGAAACACGATCTATGATTGAGCAGTTGGCTGGGAGACTTTGGCAAACGATTCCCGGAGCTCGTGATGCCAGGGCAGTCCGGGCATCGGAAGCCAGTTCGAGCGACAATACGCAATCGTTGCAGCGGCAAGCAGCGGCAAGCAGCAGCAAGCAGCAGCAAGCAGCAGCAAGCAGCAGCAAGCAGCAGCAAGCAGCAGCAAGCAGCAGCAAGCAGCAGCAAGCAGCAGCAGCCCGACTGCCGGCCGGCCGGCCGGCCGGCAGTCGGGCTGCTGGTCTTGCGGTTTTCAGGCTGCTTCAGCCTCCTGCCTCGCTTCAGCTCGCAGCCCCTAAAATAGAGATCAGAGCCAATTAAATAACCATTGCTTCCAGCCGACTTCTCGGGCACAAATTGGCCTTCTCGGCTTCCCGCAGCAGCAGCAGCAAAGCGCTCTGCCCTCAATGCTGCCGGCTTTCCTTCCCGCAGCAGCAGAGCGACGCCACGCCGCCGCCACGCAGCTCTTTGGTTCGCACGGCGGGGCAGGGAGAGATAGGCAGGAGTCTGCCTCAGCTATGGCTGCGACCGGCCAAGCGGTCGCCAGATCGGGGTCGCAGCGAGTAGCGAGCAGCGACAGCAGGGCGCGAGCACGCCTGCTGCAGCGCCACAGCGCTCTCATGTCCAACGTGGACGAGATGGAGGAGAGCATGCTCAAGGTCAGTGTCGCCGGGCGACCGGCACGGTCAGCGGCGGCAGCCGGCGCACGATGGCAGCCCCGGGCCCGACGGTCCTGAGAAGGTGCCGTCTGCTAGCGCTCGCGCTCTTTACGGGTCTGTGCGACGCCGGGGCCGCACAGCGAAGCCCCGTGGGCAGCAGATCCTGATCCCGGCGTCCATCCACTCTGCGCCGCCGAAATCGACATTCCACGAAAGCCGCTCGGCGGCGGCTTCTCATTCGCGCCAGGAGCATCCGGCCAGTCTCCTCGATGTCCTTTCTCGCGCCCCCACCCCCCCGATCGTTAGTGCCCCTCTTAAATAAATAAATAAATCCTAGCTGATTAAACAGACTCTTTTTGTATAGCGACGGAAGAGCCTTTTACGGCTATCACCGCGCCGCTTGCAGTGGCGATACAGGATCGCCCACGGCAGGAATCGAACCCACGACCTCGAGACCGAGGTCGTGAAAGCAACCGCCTTACCTAAAAAAAAAAATCCTAGCTGATTAAACAGCCTCTTTTTGTATAGCGACAGAAGAGCCTTTACGGCTATCACCACTGCTTGCAGTGGCGATAAAGAATAGCCCACCGCAGGAATCGAACCCACGACCTTGGGACTATGGTCGTGAAAGCAACCGCCTTACCTAGTGTGCCATCACGGCTCACCAAGTGTGCCATCGCGGCTCACCGACCGTGCCTTGCTGATGCAAGCCTGCAGAGTGGCTGAGGCATAGCCGAGCGACTCGCAGATCAATCCGCTCCAGCTTTCACTCAGCATCGAGCTGAGTCCCAAGCGCCCAGCGCTGCAGAGGGCAGGATCTCTCGACGATCAGGGGATCTCGAAGCCCCAACCGCATTGCCGCTTGCTGCTAACCTTAGCGTCTGCCAAGACCCATGGCATGACCTCAACGGCACTGGCAACGGCAAGGCACTGCCGACGATGTGCCAAGAGACCCTGTCTGGGTATAGGCTAAGGACTCACCGGTCAGGTTGTTGTCGAGGTTGACAGCGACCGCCCGGAAGGGGGCGCAGGCACGAGTGTGGAACAGGTGCCAAGAGCGAAACCGCTACCCGTTCCGCAGCAACAGCTCGGATGCTGAGATGCTTTCTGCTTCCAATCTGTCCTCCAAGCAGCGGCCTTGACCTTCGAGCCCCAGACTCCCTGGCAGCACAAACCCTGTTCAGCCCTATTCTGCCAATTCCGATGGGACACGTTAGCGGCCGGCATGTGCTGCACTGCACGCTGATCCGGTGACTATTTTATTTCTCCGAGGTATAGCCATCTGCTTTTGAGCGCATGGCGTTGGTTCACAGCTGCAGTGCAGCTGAAATGCAATGCACATGGGCATACCTGAGCGTGGTCCCTAGTGGCTCATTACCAGTCGATTCGCTGGCATATCGTGGTGGACACGAGCCCAGGGCTTGCTCTAATCATTTTGCTATCTACGTTCTCAGAAGGAGGAAGCAAGTAGGCCAGGCTTCGGGAGTCTTATCCGATTGCCACACCATAACTGGTTCTGGCCGGCCTCATCACTTCTTGTGAGCACGTCAGCAGTCGGGCCAACTGCGCTGTCCAAAACACTTGTGTGTTCTTCGTCATGAAAACTCGTGCTATGCTAGCTATATATCTGCCTAACTCCCTCCCTTTGTCTTTCTCTGTCTTGTCGCTCTCTGTCGGTCACTCTCTCTCTCCCTCTCTCTCTCCCTCTCTCTCCCTCTCTCTCTCTCTCTCTCTCTCCCTCTCTCTGTAGTTCCCTTCTCCAGCTTTCACTACATTTCAACTCTCAGCGTCTACCTGCTCAAGTTCTTTCATCCATTTGATCCACTCGTACGTCTATCTGTCAATATACTCACCAGCGAGTAGGCACTTACCAGCACCACACCCACACACAGGCACATGTGCTTTGGGCATTTGGCTTTAGAACATTCTGGCTTTAGAGCAAGTATGGAAACATCTGTTTACTGGGCTTGGCGGCTCCTGCCTATTTCATTTGCTGCTCACCTGCTGCCTCCACTTTGCTCGACAGATGCATTTCCAGGCAGTTCAAATGCTTCGTACTTTTGCTATTTAGGTTTCCTTTCCAATCCCCACACTCTCGAAGGGCCTCGCACTCTTTGTCCTCGTTCTCCTTTCTCTGCAGAGCCATCGCGTGCTGCGAATTTTTCCTTAGGCGAGGCGAGCCTACTGGCGCGTTTCGAAGAGCCGAGTTAATTGACGTTGTGAGTGAGCGATTAACTGGTTAGACGGCACACCGCCAGTAACGTGCATCCGGGCTTGTCACGTGCCCCATGGGCGCTCTTGCTTAGGCGTAACCGCAAGACGGCAATGGGCCCAGGCCGAACCCAGAAGTCAGACTTGTAGTGGTGGGGGCGGCTGGGCGGCCGGAGGGAGGGGGCGGTTGAAAGTCAGACCGACCAGTTCAAGCATCAGTTGGCGGACCGCCGTTTGAAATAATTGTTCGGATTATAAAATGCGCATCTAACGAATCGTATCGAAGCTGCAGCTCGGCGGCAAACTGTCGTCTGCTGCGGCCTGACGGCAGTTTGATGCCTTTCTCAGCGAGTGCTGTTCCAAGGCGTTCTCAGCCCAGTCAGCAAAATCCGACACGGTTGCCTTGCTGTCCTCGAAGTTGGGTATAGATGAATGCGTCAATGGAGTGACTGCTCTTTGACGAAGTTCCGGTTATTAAACAATAAACACGTGCCCACGTCGGCTATGGACTGCTACTATTTCCTGAACCACTAGGTCCTAGCTAGAGTTCACGAGAGTCAGAAGAAAAGTTGTCCGAGAGTAGTGACTGCCGACTTCTGCAGCTATCTTAATACTACTACTACTACTAATAATAATAACGAACTTGATATATCGCCCTCAGAGAACTAAATCTCTTTCTAGGCGCTTTGCATTTGCTGCTAAGGAAGTACGATCGAATGGTTAATGGTAGCGTGCTGAATAAACAACATGAGTAACATGGTTAGGGGTGACATGCACAGGGTCAGCATGCAAGTGTGGTTAGTGGCAGCATGCATAAGCACACGAAGGACGAATCACAGAGACCCACTAAATGCTGTCCTAAACAGGTGCGTTTTGAAGTTCTTTTTAAATGTGGTCAAGTCAGGAGATGTCGTGACGCAGGTCGAGAGTGAGTTCCAGGCTTTGAGAGCATACGAACTGAAGGCATGGTCTCCAAAGGTTTTGAGATTTGTAAGAGGTATGGTTAAATAGCTAGATTCTGAAAATCGGGTGGTACGATGCTTAGCCTGGTGAGGAGTAGATTTAATAGGTAGGCTGGAGCCAAAGAATGCAGAGACCTAAAAGTGAGTGACCAAACGCTAAAATCGATGCGTTGCTTGACTGGGAGCCAGTGTAGGTAAGGGAGAAGTGGTGTGATGTGGAAATTGCGACGCTCACGATGGACAAGCCTAGCTGCAGAGTTTTGCACCAGCTGTAAGCACCTGATTGCACATTCAGGGAGACCAGCAAACAGTGAGTTACAGAAGTCAAGACGGCATGTCACAAATGCATGGACCAATTTAGATGTGGTATCCCTGTCTAAACAAGCCCGAATATTAGCAATGTTATAAGTAGGCAGACTTGACTGCAGAACTGATGTGGTCGTCAAATGAAAGGTCACTTTGGAACATGACACCTAGGTTTCGTGCAGATTCAACAGGAGATATGCTGACAGAGCCAATTTTGAGCGTCAGCCTTTCCGATTTCTGAATCGCACTTGGTTTGCCCATAACTAGTAAGGTAGTTTTCTGTGCTATATTCGTACCTGCGTGTGTATTTCATTTTGGACCGGCAGCCTGGAGGCATGGCGGCGATTCAACTAAATTCAGTCCTAGTTTTAATAGCTTAATAGTTCACGGTAAGAGCACTCAGCAAAGCTCAGTGAGGTCGAAGGTGGAGCCAAAAGTTTTGTTGCACAAAAGCTCGTGCTTTGCTTTCACTTTCACAGGACGAAAAGCTTCTGAGGTCATGCCCTGAGGTCATGCCCTGAGGTCATGCCCTGAGGTCATGCCCTGGCGTGCCCAGTGGCCGGCTGCTGCAATGTCATGCAGTCAGCAGCTGGTGTTTGCTTCCATAATTGACCGGATTGATAGGATGACCACTTGCTCGCTCGCTCACTCTGTAGCTCGCGTCAAATCTGATGAAAAGGCATTCTTAGCCGATGCATTTTTTATTTTGCGCTAAACATGTCGTAATATCGGCGATGCTTTGCCAACCGGTGGCATGCGAAGGCTTCCGCTTTGTCTGCTGATTTCGCTATTCTGCATTTTATTACAGCAAGTTTATGAAAGACCCACTTTTATTAGGGCCTGTCTTGCTTTGCGAGACTATCTTTGTGGCAGCCTAGTCTTCTCGGTTTGTACATGCACACACAGACAGAGACAGGCAGAGATAGAGATAGAGACAGAGATACATACAGAGATAGAGACAGAAACAGAGAAAAAGACATAATTAGAATGGGATAGAGAAAGACAGAATGACAGAAGCAATACATATACAATGCAATATACAATACAGAAGCAATATACATATACAATACAATGACAGAAGCAGAGAAAGAAAAGACAGAGACGGTGATAGAGACAGACAAGAGTCAGTTAGAGAGAGAGAGAGAGAGGGAGAGAGAGAGAGGGAGAGAGAGAGAGATAGAGAGAGAGAGAGAGAGAGAGAGAGAGAGAGAGAGAGAGAGAGAGAGAGAGAGAGAGAGAGAGAGAGAGACAGAGAGAGAGAGAGACAGAGAGGAGAGATAGAGCGAGATAGATGAGAGAGATAGAGAGAGAGAGTAAGAGATCAAACACACACAGATAAATACACTAAAATATACGGACAACCACTTTGTCAAGATGCTCTTATGGGTAGCACTTGGCATGATGCCAAAGTTATTTGGTTAAACACCAATATTTCATTACTTGAGAACTTGGTGAGAGCAAAATTCATCCGATTTGATTGTCACGGCATTAAAGAACTGCATGCAAGTGTTAGCGTTGTGCTTCAACAGCTTTGACGAACATATGTGGAGTGTTTGACACAATTGCAGCTGCCTTTTGCAATAGCTCAGCTGTGATCCTGGTCAAGTGCAGGTCGCACCCGCTACATCTTACGTCTTCTGTTTTCCTCTTCGGCTGCTGCAGGTACTAAGCTGTCAGGCACTCCTGCCGGCTAACCTTTTAGTATGCTATGGGCAGGCTTATCTAGCTCATAGCTAGCTTCAAACGCAGAACTGTGCTGGTAAACTGCTCAAAAACTACGTCAGCTCTCTGCCGAAGACATGCAGTGAATCGCGAATGGTCGCAGGTGCTGCCATTCGCCATTCGGGTGGGGAAGCTCAGCAAATAATTGGCTTGCCTCCTGGCTGCCTGTGGCTCACTGGCTAAATGTCATGTGCTTTTGCCGGGTAATACCAAGCATCCGAAGTAACAGCATCGCTATCTCGCAGAAGCAGCGAGCGACTGCATTGCGAAGCTTGAAGATGCCCACGGCCAGGCAACCAGCTGGGCCCATGTCTCTACCGATTCATTCACCTGCTCGACGCGGTCTGCTACGTCATTCAGATCAGGTGCTCCCCTGGTTCGGCTAGCCCACCGTGGCTGCTGCCACGTTGCCATTGCTCGCGCCCTCTCTTTGACGACTAATTATGGCTTCATGATTCTACTAAGGCTTCTGTGCAAGCCGCTCCCTCCGAGCTCTAAGGTCCCGCTGTGTATGCATTGCCTGCTGCATTGTCGGCCGCTGGTTGCTTGAATCTAAGCTACAGCATTGACTCATCGAGCCATCTTGACCTTTACCAACCTAGCCGTCTTACCAACCGATGGATTGGAGCACTTAGCACCCCATAGTTAAGACTGGTATTCACAGTCACTTTGTACATAATTTCGGGAGCCTGTCACAGCTTTGCCACAGGTGCAGCCGAAAGGCTGAGTCTGACTTAGGTCTCACGTTCTCAGGTGCTGAGTGAATTGAATGTGGCTGAGTGATCGGCCCACCGGTCTGCACGATCATCAATACACAGGGATATCGCCGTTGAAATCAAGAACAGAATTGTATCAATGCAATGTCAGGCACCCAAGGTCAAAGAATTTAATAGTTCGGAGTTCATCTACCTTCGAGCAAAAGAGGCTCAAGGTATCAGAAGAAGCATCGAGAAGCCCGAGCAGTAGAGGCCAGACTTAAGAGCACGCCTTTGAGTGCGAGTTTTTGTCCAGTTGACCGGTTTTTTCCAGTTTCGGGCATCTGCTGTCAGCTGGGGCAGGAAAAGCCACCAACAAAGCACAGCTGGTCAGGCTTGCCTCCTAAGAAAGTGGCTTGTTTGAATTAGCCCAAAGTTAATAGCCAGCAGTCAGAAACACCTGTGCCGAGGAAAGCCTAGTCTGAATGGCACCCATCCGAGCTTTTTTGCCCGTCCTCCAGTGAAAGTGCTGCACTCTAGAGATCGAAGCTTCGGAGGGAGAGATGGGTTGCAATTGTTTTTGGCTCACGTGACTCTCGAATAAGTCTCTCTGCTGTCCCGTCACTCGCGTGTACAAGTTCATCACTCTCCTAGATAATAAAGAACTCCCTCGTAGCAGAGCTTCCACAGTTGCCCCTAGACCCTTAAGTTACTGGGGTGTCACGCTGCTGAGGAGGGTGGTGAACTTGGACGCGAGAGCATGCACTGCAAGAGCCCGATGTTATCTCTACGCTCTTGGAGTGCTACGAGGTTCAATGCATTTTCAACGATCAGTCAGCAAAGTCCTTGCGCTTCAGCATATTATCGCTTCTTTCATGCAAACCGTCATTTATATGACTCTGTCTGTAAACAAATACAGATGTTGGCGTCAGTTTTTCCTGAAACCGTCTGTGATTAATCAGGCCTAGTAGCATTCGCTCAAGTTACACCTGGTCTTTTACCCAAGAGCAGCAATCTTGGCCTAGCGTGTCTTTGATAATTTAAAAAACTTCGTTTCGACAAGTAAGTTGATATACTTCATTGTAATAAGAATATGTAAATTTGCATTCTATCCTAAGAGAACTAAATCTCTTCTGAGGAACTTGACACATGCCGAAAGTGAAGCTTGTCTACTGATTACAAAAAATATCAGCTGATTTAACAGCCTCATTTGTGTAGCGGCAGAAGAGCCTCAACGGCTATCACCACAGCTTGCAGTTGGCAATACAGGATCGCTCACTGCAGGACTCAAATCCACGATCTCGGTCTTGAAGAGCGAACACCTTACCTCCTGGGCTATCACGGCCGAGCGATTAGTGACGCATGCGCAATTTCAGCATGCATAATCGGGTAAAGCTCCAATAATAAAATATAACAATAATACTAGTTCGCTTGTATTTCTCCCCAAGATCTATCACTCCGATCTATCCAGGTGCTTTACGCCTCGGTGCAAGAGAATGAATAACTAAGGGTTAATGACATGCAAATTATCAGGCTTTGACAAAGCATGCAAAAGCAAACAAGTATCATGCTTAGGCCAGCATGAATAAGCACGAGACGATATACGCTGGGTCATTGGACAATTCGCAAGGATGGAGCAAATTCTGATAGGAGCTGGTGAGATTTTTAGCTTCTTTTTAAACGTCGCAAAGTCGGGAATATCGGACAGTCAGTAAGTACTGAGCTAAAGGCTTGGGGAGCATAGCAACTGAAGTCGCGGTCTCCCCAAGGATTTGAGTCTCCATGGAGACAGAGCTGAGCGCCCAGAGTCAGAGGAGCGATGTGGAGCCCGTGACCTGCGATGGATTGACCTGATTGGCAAGCGTTTTAGGTAGGTAGGTAGGTAGGAAGGAGCAAGAGAAGGAGAGGAAATCAGCTGTAAGGACTTGAAAGTGACAGAACCGCGAAGTCGATACGCTGCTTATTGTGAGGCCAGTGCAGGTCGTCGAAAAATGGCAGTTACAGGGTTGACGACAGACAAGCCAGGCCGCCGAAGAGGATTGCACCGAATGTGCTCTTTTGGCTCGTGCAGCAAGAAGACCTGCGAGCAGCGAGTTTTACTTTTCTAATCTGGATGTCGCAAATGCGTTTTCTCAGCCTTTTCGATAGCCTACAAGATGCTCCCGTTGCTTGCACAATAAAAACGTTTGATTGTCATTACGATCGTCATCATTATTAAGGAATTTTTTTTTTAACTCGACTGATAGCAACGCTGATGCAATGTGCTCTTTGGTACATTGGTCACATGCGGCAGACAAGTGCCCCAGCTCTTTTCTGCGGCCGGTGGCTTCAGCGCGCAGCGCATGTGCTCTTCATGTGCGATTGGTCACGCTGCTGTCTTGCAGGAGATACTTGGCCAGACGGACGAGCCCAAAAACTGGAAGGGCATGATCGTTGCCATAGCCATCATACTCTTTGCCAGTGGTATCATCGTTGCGGCCATCATGCTGGTGATGCCTAGTAAGTTACAGTTAAAAGAGTAGCTGAGTTGAAAGCTTCATTCATATATAGCGACAGGAGAGCCCTAATGGCGATCTCCCCCCCCCACTCTCAGTGAGCCACAAACAATCGCCCACTCGCTGCAGGACTCGAACCCACTTCCTCGATCATTAAGAGCGAGCACCTTTGCCCTAGGTGGGGTTCACTCTTCAAATTCAGTTCTCTGCTTAGCTCTTAAAAGAATGTAGTACAAATCCATGTTAGACTTGTATTTTCCTCGAACGATGCATCAATGGCAACCATTCCTTTCTCTGCAAATTAGGCTTAGATTGAGACTTTGGAATTCTGTAGCTGCGGTTGATCATCTGGCAGGCCGAAGAACCTTCTAGTAGCCAAAAGCAGCAGCAGCAGCACCAGACCAGCATCGATGACTGCTCAAAATGAACGCACCAACTTCCAACTGTCAGCGATTGTTTCGGTGCCGTCTAGAGGTTTGTGAGTGGTGTGACACGGGCATGCAGCTACGTCTGTCTACTCTTGATGTTGAGAGGGCTATCTGCTCACTCGTACAACACACACATGTGTCCCCGGAAGAGGAGCCAAAGCTGCCAAGCTGCTCCTAGTGTGAAATAGGATGCTGGCAAAGTAGGATGAGAAAAGTTGTTTGCACTGAGTGGCTTCTATGTCAACGGAGGCTGGTAGTTCTTGGAATCATTCGGGAGATCTCTCTTCATTGTAGCAAAGTTACCATTCGCAAGCCTTAAGTGCAGAGCAAGAAAGCAGAACAGCAGCCTCGTGTCTCACTTCAGATGTTGACTTCCGAGCAGCTTGCATCGGCCCAGAATAGTTGGACTGAATGGGATAGAATGAATGGGTGTTGGATAGACAGAGCAAGCCAAGGGTGTCCGACTGTGGCGCATGCGAACTGGTATTCGAACTCGTCATCTTGCGATCTGAGGCCCAAGTGACAGTACCAAGTGCAGCTTTTTTGGAGCTAGGCGGCGTTCACAAGGCAAGAGCCTCATTGCACATCGAACGTAGGCCGAGCAAGCACCAGCCGTCACAGAAGCATGCGCACATGTATCAGATCGAGGATCGTGGGCACTAAGAACGTGGGTAGCAGTGGCAGCTGTGACAGACCCAGGAAAAAGACGTGGGCCATGCAGAATGCATTCTTCGAAGGCATGCCTCTCGCACACTGTGCAGTCTCGAAGCTCCACATGAGTCAATGGTTGATGGTGGCGAACGTTGACGTTAAGGAATCGCTCAACCCAACAGAGCAGAACCTGCTGCAGATCTGATCAAGCTAGTCCCAATCTAAAGAGGCCAGCCGACGATTTCTGCTCCCGAAATGGCACCGTCTGCACCCTCAGCACACGCAGCTTATCTGCAAACAGCTGGTGTGCATCTAGCATTTGTTCGGTCAATTGCAGTCGATCAGTACCACTGTCTTGTCACTATAAAGTCAACCTCTCTCCTAGCAAGCCAATGGTAGGGTTCAACCTATTCTTACCATATCCCGGAGAGGAAGGGAGAAGGCTGCTTACCCTCTGCTTACCTGCTGCTGCAGCTGCCTCATCCTGCATCTTCAAGCCTGTGGCCTAATTTTGCATTCTAGCCAGCTGCACTGGCCACCAACGCTCATCGCAAGCTGCCTAGCCGGCAGCTGCAGTATACACGTGACACAGATGTTGCAGATTTTGGGAGACATTCTCCAGAGTCTATCGCGAGCCACCTGCCTCGAAGAGCAGCTGCTCTCTCTCTCTCTCTCTCTCTCTCTCTTTGTGACTCTGTGTGTGTGTGTATCTCTCTCTCTCTCTCTGTGTCTGTCTCTCTGTCTCTCTCTGTCTCTCTGTCTCTCTCTCTCTCTCTGTCTCTCTCTCTCTCTCTCTGTGTCTCTGTCTCTCTCTGTCTCTCTGTCTCTCTGTCTCTCTGTCTGTCTCTGTCTCTGTCTCTGTCTCTGTCTCTCTCTCTCTCTCTCTCTCTCTCTCTCTCTCTCTCTCTCTCTCTCTCTCTCTCTCTCTCTCTCTCTCTCTCTCTCTATCTGTCTCTCTGTCTCTTTACGAACATTGGCTGCCAATGCATTGTGGCACGCATCGCATTCTACATTGCAGAGCAGCACACGATCGACCAGGGTGCAGGCTTTGCGATAGACGACATCTTTGACAGCAAATACCAGCCTCTGCCGGTCAGCTTGCAGTGGCTGCCAGGTGGGTGGGGCTCTGCTGCTGCAGAGGCTCGCAAGAGTCGGCATCGCTCAATGCCTAACCGTGGCAGCATCGGCGAGTCACAGGGCCGATGCCGAGATTTGGAGCTGGAGACCAAGGACAGTGGCCACCCTCCGCTCAGAGCGAGCGCAGAGCAGCACAGGCTGCTCTGCGCAGGCTGCTCGGGCTCACTTGCAGAGATGAGCCTGACCTCGAACAGCCGTGGCAAGCAGCCGATGCATGCTGGTGCGGTCGGTCCATGGCGGCATCATGCGAGCAGAGGTTTTTCTGCTTGCCCTGATTGTGATGGTGCAACCCTGCAGAGCAACCTTTCCGAGCTCTGCTAGTGAAAGCTCGATAATCAGCATTTTTAGTTCCTAGAAAGACGAAACACCCCTTTTTACTTCTATGCCCGCTCGAGGAACGGCATGAGAGCACACTTGGATTGCTTATTCCCCTCTGCCTTCAGGTCTTGTCTAACGAGACTGCCATGGCTGCAACATTCACCAGCTCGCGCTTTCCAGGCACAGATACGTACCGGAAGGGGGAGGGGCGTGATCAGACCTGCGAAGCATCACCGGATGATGCTGCCTCTGAAGACCTAGAGCTGGCATCGCCGCTCGCTGCAGCATCGTGTAAGCAACATTGAGTGCTTCTTGCTCCAGTTACTCCGACTGTTGAAAGAGCCACATCATATACACCGATCCCTAACAGCTAGTGAGCTCATTGAGCGGAGCAGCAGAGGTTTTTCCGGAGCAGCAGCCCGGCGACTGCATTGCCAAACGAAGGTGGCAAATCATGTAGGAATGCCACTTTAAAATTAAGTGCCACTGCTGCGCTTGTACACAGCAGTCATTATATCATTCCTCATTTAATGAGAGCACTCGTTTGACGATTGAAATTCCTTGCAGAACCTGGTTGCAAATTTACTCGAGTTTACTTATTGCATCTTCGTGCAATTGATACACGTGCCTGGAATGAAAGAGAGTCAAGATACTAGAGTCCTCTGTCAGATGCTAGGCTTTGGGTCCTCGTGTAAACACCCGTGCACGGCTGTGCCTGCACGTGTGTTTATGCGTGTGTGTCCCCATGCTTATGCGTGTGGAAAACATGTTGACACACTGGGCTACGAGTAGTGGACCGGAAAACCGTTCACATCGACTTCAACCGTGCATCATCTTCGATCTGAGTGCATTCATGTAAATGAAACGTATGAAAATGATGAAAATGCGCCCTCGTCTTGTCTACACGTGCACGACCAGTGCATCACTGCATCACAGTCGATCGCATTCAGCTGCCTGCTCCATAGCAGGAGCAGGAGCTCTGGTTCAAGCAAGGGAGTGAACACGATGCCGGGAGCTCGGAATGTGACTTTCTGCCAAGCCTGCCGCTCAGGTTGGGAGCTCACGGAGCCGGCCTCCCGGCTCCGTGAGCGTGCCCCAGCAGCACGCCTGCTGCTGTCTGATCCGAGTCCTCTCACCCCTGCTCGCTGACGGGCATCTTTCAGGTGCACCGGCAAGGTTTGTGCATCGCGACAGCCACGGAGACCTTCGGCTATCGAATGCTGAGGGCAGCGAGTCGACGGTGCTGATGTCAAACGAGACGTTGGTAAGTGCGTAGGCGTCTGTGCACTTTACACGATGCTGCTGCTGCTTCTGCTGCTGCATACGCTCAGTGCAGCCGCTTCGTATGGCAGGCTGCTCGTGCCTGGCGGCAAGCGTCAGTGCCTGTCCATAGCACGTACCAGTGCAATTACCAGGAAAATGACAGGATGAAGCGGAGCGGGCAGAGAAGAGAGCCACAGAGAGAGAGAGAGAGAGAGAGAGAGAGAGAGAGAGAGAGAGAGAGAGAGAGAGAGAGAGAGAGAGAGAGAGAGAGAGAGAGAGAGAGAGAGAGAGAGAGAGAGAGGTGGCACGATGCTGTCGGCGATACAGATGGCTGACTTACGTGCAGCCAGGTCCTCTGGAATACCTTTTCTTAGCTGACAAAAGTGAACTGTATGGCTATCTAACTCTGCTGTCGGCATGGGCTAGCAGCCTACGTCTGCCGATTCTGCCTGTTCTGTCATTACTGTGGCTGGACTGCATAGAATGCAAACGAAGCAGCAACGGGTCGAACAGTGTCATTAAAAACAGATCACCTGTCTTCGAGTATTTCAACTGTAGGCCATGCTGCATGCGTGTGCCGCACGTGTGCAGGCACGTGCGCAGCCGATGATCGAAAAGCCGAGGGGACATTGCGGTTTTCTCATTTGATCGGTCCCACTATTGCTATGATGGTGCATCTTAGAAAAAACCTCTGCTTCAAAGGCTGCCTCAGTCGACAGTGCAGCAGCCATACGAAGCGAGTGTGCAGGTCTCCTCTCGGCATGCAAACAATGCACTCTTGGGGGCGTGGCTGCTGCTGCCCCCTGGACTTATGCCAGCAGCCAAGGTGGTCCGATCCATTTCGTGGTCGTGTTAGCTCAGCTGCTCGGTTGATCGGGCTCCTGCCACTTCTGGCGAACGCGATTTGCAGATCACCATTTAGGATGCTGTTTAACACACACACGGGTCAGCGGCAAAAGTCATGTAGCCGGGCATCGGAGTGTGATGCATGTGCCGGCATGTCGAGGGTATTTCACTTCAGCCCCCATTCAGCTGCCATTGAGCCGACGATGCGAGAATGGCTACCATGTTTGCAAAGGCAACAGACCTTTATATGCAGCAGCTGGCAGCATGGGATTGAACGAGCCCGTCGGGCGCTGCCGCCAGGCAGTAGTTCTGCTAGAACTACCGAGTTAATAACAACAATGCTAATTGGTTGTTACTACGGTGCCCTGAGACCACCAAATCTCTATCGAGGCACTTTACAATTTGCTGCAAGAAAGAGAGAGAGAGAGTCGATGAGCTGATGGGTTACTTATATGCATGGTATCGTGCTTAGACAAGCATACAGCAGCAGCACGCTAGTGTCACTTGCTTTCCTGCCTACACGCAAAAGCACACAAGAAGACACCTAGGGCCTCTGGTTAATGGAACCCTTAGTCAGCAAAATGTGCTGAATAAGGCTCGGGTAAGCGCGCAATTCAATGGCGTACAGGAACAAAAGAGAACAAGTTCACTGGGGCGCACCGAAAAATAGAGGCATTGTCAGCAGAGACTAACATGATGCAAATCATTGCAGGTGGCGACCGAAGCCGAAAGTGAGCCCCATACTTTCGGTGCATACGATCTGAAGCCCAGTTAGCGTAAGGTTTCCAAGTAAGGTACAAGGAAAGGCAAGACGACGTAGAGCACGTGACCGGAGGAGCAAGAGCAGAACGAGCAGTCAGATGGGTTGGCTGGTGCATGTTGGGAGTGAAAGGGAGTGAAGCTGCCAGTAGGCACTGGTAGCTGATCTGCCCGTCGATTCCAAGTCCTATTAGGTAGCCATAGCTATTAGCATAAGCACAATTCTTCGGTTACGAGTCTGTCGTGGCATTACAACGAACCCATCTCTCGGGCACCTGAAGGTCGAAGGTGTTGCTAGGCAGCATGTGACCCTCCTACTTGTTGCTAGGCAGCATGTGACCCTACTTGCATCGCATCAGGAACGAAGTGATCGCTTCGTCGGCTTTTGCTGGTTAGTGCTCTTCCTTGCTGCTGTGGAGTGTATGAGCTGTGAGTCTGTGGCATGCGAGCAAAGCAAAGCACCAACCAAACCGACAGGTCTTTTGGCAGTGCCCTTTAAGGCAGCTCATTCTTTAAGACAGCTCACTCTCATCCAGGAGCTCCGGCCAGCCAATGGGATTTGATCTGTCAATCCCAAGTTCAGGAATACCTCATACAAACCACGTATCTCATAGGCTAATGGTCATGTCACTGAAAACATCGTGAGCAAACACTGGCACAACCCTCGGCCATCGTGCGGCCATTCTGGCTTCGATCTTGATTGCGCAAGGCTGTCGCTTGGATTGCATCGTGGAATAAAATCGTCACACCGACAATGAAACATGCTTGACCCAATGGTCACAGGCTAATTCTTAGCTTTTGCAAGGCACACTTCTGCATTCCAGGGTCAGCACAAACGCTCAGCCTGATTTATGTCTGTCTGCAACAATGTCTGGTAGTCGCTTGCTGTTGCACCGTGGCTTTTGTTTGCCTTGAAACAGAAGTCGATTGACCGTGCCACACTGTCCAGCAGCCGAGCCTACGTCCTTCTTTCCTCGGAGACTTTCCACAGAAGATCGCATATCAAGCTAGCCAAGTACACAGTCTACGACCATCATCAAAAGTAAGCTCTGACCGATATAAGCATGATCATTTGTTGTGCGCGGAGATCTCCTGCGGCTGCTCCGGAGCAACGACGATCCGAAGCACACCGCTTCCCGTGCTCGCGCGTGCACGCGCCGTCGGCCAGCGCTCGCTGCCGCAGTGGCCGAGTTTGCCGCTCTTAGTTGATCGAGCTCCCAAATCGACGAATGACAGCTCGCTGCCTTCGAAAATCGAGTATTGTCGCAGCACGGATCCACCACCCGCGGGCAGCGCTTCCTGCTCGGAAATCTCGGGGGAGTCGCCGTGCACGTGCTCTGGAACGACGATCGGCAGCCTTTGCATCGGCCCCCTCCCTGACGCTGGGAATACTTTAACCGCTGTCGCCTCGCCTACACGGAATGCAGCGCATGCCATTAGGACCCGGGTTCACCGTAGGCGTTTCGTCACTGTGAGCTCGTTGGTTTTTGCCATTCACAAGATAAGCTTAGATTAGCTTTCTTTTTCATTATCGCCATTTTCTCTCACGGGCTCCTTGGTTGCTCGTGCTCCTACACTGCTGCACTCACACTCTGCAGCTCAGCTTCCATAGCTTCATGTAGAAAAACTCCACCTACTGCCCACACTTCAATGGAGAACAGCTATGATTTCAAGCTAGAAATTCTAGGCACTTGACTACGGGTGGCTTCGATACAAGTTGTACACTGATTGGGTGATTTTACCCTTGATTTCAATTTCAGAGTTTTCCTCATTTGCCCTTGTCTCTTTCTGCTGTGTGCTACTATCCGCATGTCATGCAGATGCAGCTGTCGCGGAAATGCGCGAAGGATCACGCGGCTGAGCAATGTAGCTTTCGGTCAAAAAACAAAACGTGCAGCTCGAACCAAAGCTCGAGCCGAGAAACTCGGGCGATCAAACGATTGATGCAGGATAGCAGGGCTAGCAGACAACTAAGCAGTGGCAGGCAGCACAGCGCTCTGATCTGGTGGCAGGCTAACGAGAGCTCGATGCACGAACGCGAGCAGACATGCAGAGTAAAGCCACGGCTTAATATGGCATGCCAAGGCCTACAGCTGAACGGTGGCAAGTGGCTTGCAAGAATAGAAGTGGCTTACACAGAGTTGCTGCTGCAAATACTGCTGGGTGGTTCGAACGGGCTCTAGAGTTCCTCACTGTCGAGAGGGCAGCCTCGGGGGTATTCTACGATCGTAGGTACTACAGACCAAGGTACCTTGGTCTGTAGTACCACGTAAACAGAGGCCAAGCATAGTGGGCAGCAGTCATCTCACTCGAGGTTTCCAAATTAGCATCACATGCATGGCTGCATTAGGTGCCTGCTTAATTAGGTGCCTTGCACCTTGTCATTTTTGAGGCAGCTTCTTTCTGTTGATGCCAACATGTATGACTGTCTCCAGCTGTTTCAATCGGTTAGCCGCGAAAATTCGTCAACACAATAGGCTGTTGAGTATAAAGTGGCACACAGCATGGCTGCGATCAATTGACGAGAAGGTCACAACTTCTAATACATAAATAAATAAATTAAAGCTGATTTAGCCCTCTCATTTGCATAGTGGCAGAATGGCCTTGACGGCTATCACAACCGTTTGCAGTTTGCAATAAAGGATCGCCCACTGGAGGATTCGAGCCCACGACCTTGGCCGTGAAGAGTGAGCACCTTACCTCCTAGGGTATCACTGCCCAAACTCTAGCACAGAAGAGTATCAAATCATCAAATATTGTGGTCATGCAAGTATATGGGGTATATGGGCTGTTAATAAACAGCACTAACACATGCCAGCAAAACGTTTTGGGTGCACGTTATTCAAATCTGAAAATTAAGGAGCGTGGGTATTAGCATTCAGCTGGGCAAAGGCTCAGGCACTGTGATCGTCACTGAAACTAACCTTCCCAGTCATTCATCTGCATTCATTCACTTCATCCGTATCCGTTCCACCGAGAAATTCTCTGCACAGCGCTTACACACGTAATAAAATAATGAGCTAATCAAAAGCCCGATAGGGACTATTCCGTGATTCAATGCACAATTTAAAGTTACATTTCAACTATGGCGTTTTTGTTTGATTTTGGTGCACGTTGTCGCTAAGTACGCAAATTAGTAAATTATCACCTTTGATATTTTTGATATAGCACTCATCATAGCTGTACCATCGCAGTAGCACTGTGTAGATATAACAAAAGATAAGCTGGACGTCAGCGACTTGTGCATTTTGACCTACCAGCTCACCCACATTCAAAATTAACTAGGTTGATTAGGTAGCAAACTGCCTGGCTACACTGGTACACTGTCAGGAACATCTCTGCGGATCGCCGTAAAGATTTGCGCCATTTGCTAAGATTGCCTCTGGCTTCGGTGTCAGTTTGAGAGGCAATGTTTACAGGAAAGAGTGCCGACTGAGAGGTCACGGTGACTTCCTTCAGTATGCAGCCTGGATTCCTAACAGCAACAGGATAGTAAGTGCTACTGTGGCAACAGCAGCAAAAGCAGCAGCAAAAGCAGCAGCAGCAGCAGCAGAGTACGACACGCGGCATCTGCAAAATGTGCGCTCGCGACTAAGCTACAGAGGCAACAGGCGGCAGAGGCTGCACGTTATAGGTGTTCATTGACAGAAACGACGTTTATCTACTCGCCGATGCTTGCCAGCCAAGCCCCAGCGGAGCCAAGGCGCTGTCGTCGAGTGGTATGGACATGGATGGCATATATAACGGCATCCCGGACCCACTCTACGAAGGTGACGTGCTGCTCAGCACGTGCACGTCACTTTCACTGATCTTTTTCAATTTCACTGATCTTCACACGGCTCGTGCGGCTCGAGACGTGCTGGCACGGTGAAGAGCTGGCTGCAGCTGTCCATATGCGACGATGTCTGTGCATCCACTTTTGTTCGTGCAGATGAAATCTTAAAGACTGACAATGCTCTATGGCCGTCCGATGATGGAAAGTGGCTAGTCTATGCTACGTTTAACGACAGCCAACTGATAAGTCACAAGATAGCCACTTACGACAGCGATCTGAATGAATACTCGCCCGTTGTTAGAAGCATTCACTACCCAAAGGTAAGCTCAAGGTCACAGGCTCTTCACTGACCGTTTGCACGTTTTTAAGAATATCCAGCAACTTGGATGCACTTTGTAGTGCTTGTTACGAGTCTGTTTGTCGGAATTCTCACGATGGCATATGCACATGCTTATCTTTGCAATGGCATGCTAGGTTATGCAAACATTCATTCTCGAAAAGGAGGAGCATTTGCTAGTGCCGGCACACGCACGTGTGCACATAGATGCACACAGCTGCAGGCACAACACATACACGTAATCGAACATGCATGCGGCATAAGTGGGGGAATGCAGTTGCTCGTTTAAATTATATATATACATATATAATTCATTTATATAGCGCCCCAAGAGAACTTAATCTTTATTCAGGCGCTTCACAAATGCCTCGGGGCTCGAGCCCACGACCTCAGTCAGACCTTGGTCGGGGCGAGCACCTTAACCGCTAGACCAAACCAGCTCAGCAATTAGTTGTTCAAACGTGTACACAGGGTTCCTTGACTACTCTAGCAGAACATAACAAATGGTAAAAATGGCTGAGCCAGCCGACATTTGCTGGCACAGTACCCATGTATCCCATTTACCTTTATCTGATTTTCCTTCAACAGAGAAATATAAGTAAAACCAGTCCGGACAGTGAATACAACTTTCCAATATGGACAATTACAGTAAGCAAAGAGTGCACTATAATATATTACATAATAATAATACGTTTTTTTATAGCGCCTCGGAGAACTCAATCTCTTTCTAGGCACTTTACATTTGCTGCAAAGGATCGACTGGTTAAAAAATTGTTGCTAGGCAGCTGGTTGAACACATTGAAAATAATGGAATGTCAGAAACATTTCAATCAGGGTTCAAGAGGCAGCACTCTACTGAAACTGCTCTCCTCCGTGTTAACAATGACATTCTATGTGGCAACGACGACGGGAATGTCACTGCCCTAGCTCTGCTAGATCTGTCTGCTGCCTTCGACACCATTGATCACGAAGTTCTGCTTGAACGATTGAGAACAACGATCAGTCTGGCAGACGAAGCACTGGCGTGGTTTAAACCATACTTGTCTGATCGTGTTCAATCCGTGTCGTGTGGGGGTCAGGTCTCACACACGAGAAGGGTCACCTGTGGAGTTCCTCAAGGGTCTGTACTTGGTCCCTTGCTGTTCTCCATTTATACACCTCTGGGAAAAGTGATTAAGGCCCATGGAATAGGATATCACTTCTATGCTGACGATACTCAGTTGTATTTGTCATTCAAACTGTCGGAATCTGCTGCGGCAACTGAGAAACTGAATGCTTGCCTTACCGATATTCGATCCTGGATGTCGGAAAACTTCCTAAAATTAAATGATGATAAAACCGAACTGCTGCTCATAGGACACCCTAAGCGTGTGGCTGGATTAGAAGGCTTTGCTCTTCTAATAGGTGATGCTATTGTGCGACCATCACCACGTGCTCGAAATTTATGTGTCGTGTTCGACAGCTGTCTCAATTTCAAAAGCTTCATCCAGAAGTCTGCTTCTACAGCTAGCCATCACATCCGATCCCTATCCAAGATTAGGAGCTGTCTCCCACAGTGGCTTGTAAAAGATTTAACTGGCTCTTTAGTTCTGTCTCGGCTTGATTATTGTAATTTCCTTTTGACTGAGCTACCAAAGAAAGCAAGTAGGCCACTGCAGCCGGCTATGAACATGGCTGCAAGGCTAGTCTTCAAGTCCCAGCGGTTTGAGCACGTGTCTCCTTTGCTAAAAGATTTAGGATGGATGCCGATTGAGCAACAGATACAGAGCAAATTTCTTACGCTGACCCACAAGGCCCGCCACGGCTTGGTTCCTTCGTACCTAGCTGAACTGCTGCACCAGTTTCAGCCTGTTCGCGCCCTCAGGTCCTGTGTGGACAATCAATTAGCTGTTCCATTCCTCCGCCTAAAGACCGTTGGCGACAGAAGCTTTAGCTCTGCATGTCCTAGACTGTGGAACTTGCTTCCACAATTCTTACGCAACGACAACTACTCTCCTACTGCCGGCTATGGCACATCCTTTTCAGCGGTCCTGAGCTGCTACTTCTATGCTACTCACTACCTCAACTGCTCTCCTGACTCAGCTATGATTCCCACTTTTTTTGTTTCGTGAGACGAATTCTGTTGGCTACCGAATGCGTGCCGAAAGCCGCTTAGGCTGTGAGTTCGCTATACAAAACTCTCCTGCGTAACACCCACAAGGTCTTATGACTTTTTGTGGAGCTACAGACGGAGATGCAAAGGAAAAAAAGGTTAGTGGTAGCATGCTTAATAAATTACAAGAATAACATGGTTAGGGTGGCATGCACAGGGTCAGCATGCAAATGTGTCTAGTGGCAGCATGCACAGTGTCAGCATGCATAAGCACATAAAGGACGAGTCACAGGGACCCACTAGATGCTGTGATACATAGATGCGTTCATAAACACGCTCGGGAAACTGGTAATAATAATAATAATAATAATAATGCACTTGATAAAGCGCCCTCAGAGAACTTAATCTCTTTCTAGGCGCTTTACATTTGCTGCAAAGGGAAATGCAATTGAATGGTAAGTAAAATCACATACAGGCGAATGCCAGACGGCCATACTGAGAGCCTCAACATCAGCAGGAGCCACCACGTGACTTGCTGTGGGTCCATCGGCATGCACGTGTGCGTGCGAGAGAGAGAGAGAGAGAGAGAGAGAGAGAGAGAGAGAGAGAGAGAGAGAGAGAGAGAGAGAGAGAGAGAGAGAGTGTGTGTGTGTGTGCGCGTGCGCACAAGCGAGTGAACTCTTTTCTAGATCACTAAGCTCACTTCGTCGATGCTTAGTGATCCAGAAAAGAGTTAGAAGCCAAAATCCTCAGCAGCTCGATCTGAAGTCAGGTAAGAAGTTCCGGTGACACATTTCTTCGGGGACGAGCCACGAAAGCGACTTGGAGGCGAACCGTTGCTATGGCAACGTGGACTCTCACTTGATGGGCAGTGAGTCAATAGCAGCAGCAAATTGAAAGACCGGATCATCTAAGTTGCCTTGCATGTACGAAAGTTAACGATGGTGGCACCAATCCACCACCAATTCACAACGGGTTGCCGTGCGATAAGTCACCTGAGTCTCCAAACGGCCTCCTCACAGTGTGAGGCTTCATGAACAAGTTCTCACAGGGCCAGTCCAACAGCATACAACTGCACAGTCGTTGAATCTCTTTGGTCTGAGCTGTCTCTCTGCATTTTCTCTGTCGCAAAGGCAATGCATTTGCCGGTGGCTTTACGTTTACCCGACGTGCTATTGCGTCTTTCTAAGACCGAAGAGGTGACTTGCTCGAATATTTACGTCGATACAGGCCGGAAACACGACCAGAAATCCGGAGGTGACCCTGAGCATCGTAAATACGAGAAACATCAGTGAAGGGAGACAGATGAAACTGCCGCAGATACTTACGGCGAGGTGAGCAACTTGCGTCTCGGCGGCGCCACCGCCGAGGCCATCGCGGAATCTCCTCGGCGGTGCCACCGCCGAGGCGGCCATCTCGGAAACTCCTCCAAGTCCTCGCTTCGCTTGTGCTGAGAAACCAGCGACCAGCTGTCCTTTCCAATTCGAGCTCACGTCGCTTTCCTGCATTTGCACGATTGTGCCCCTATGACAACATTTTTTATTTAGTTTATCCTTAAAGACTGTAACTGGTTTTGGCAGGGTACGGACATTTTGCCCCCCCTGGACGTTCACCGCGACATTCCCCCCCCCCAGGACATTTCCCCCCCCCCGACATTTCCACCCTGGGGTAGGACATTCCCCCCACGTATATAGTTTAGGGTTTTAGGGTTTGGTATTTAGATAGGGTTTAGGGTTTAAGGGTTTAAGGGTTTCAGGTTTAGGGGTTTAGGGTTTTTAGAGTTTAGGGTTTAGGGTTTAGTGTTTAAATTTTAGGGTTTAGTGTTTACGGTTTTAAGGTTTAGGGTTTAGGTTTTAGGATTAAGGGTTTACGGTGGACTGCACCTTCGCCGCCAAAATCCACCATTTCTCGTATTCCCTTTAATTAATACGTACTAGGGCATAACGAGATCTCTCGAGATCGAGTTATACTCAGTAGACCTCTGAAGCTTAGCGCTCACTTGCAGGAGCGCACGGCACGCCGTAGCGCGTGCCCACTTTGACGGGTACGAACACGTGCCTGGCGGTGTCGAGCGGGACCGAACTGTAGCTCGCCGACACCGCAACCGCCGCCGCCGCTCGCTCTATTAGAAACCATCCTTCCAATCCATCCATCATTCTAATTATACTGAGTTGATTTTATTTTAATAGAGCGCGAACTTCATTTAATCGCATATATATATATATATATATATGTGTGATTAAATGAAGTTCGCGCTCTATTAAAATAAAATCAACTCAGTATAATTATATATATATTTTAATATATACACATACACACACACATATATATATATATATATATATATATTCTTAATTATACATCCATCAACGTGAGGGGGAATGTCCTACCCCGGGGTAGAAATGTCCGGGGCGGGGAAATGTCCTAGGGTCCACCGTCAGGGAAATGTCCGGAGGGGGAACGTCCAGGGGGGAAATGTCTTGCAACCGGTTTTGGCCCCATTCGCCTTAGTGTGGATTCTTTAAACGAATCCTACGGCCACGGAGCAGCACCTGGCCTTAAACCGATCCACAATTCAAGCCGGACATCCGGACGGCGGCTATGGATCCGCAATGCACGACTCAAACATTCTAACGCTGACCCACAAGGCCCGCCATGGATTGGCTAGGTGTCATGTTCCAAAGTAACCTCTCGTTAGACGACCACATCTGCTCCACAATCAAGTCTGCCTACTTTCAGCTACATAACATTGCTAAAATTCGGGCTTGTTTAGATAAAGATACCACGTCTAAGTTGGTCCATGCATTTGTGAAATCCCGTCTTGACTTCTGTAACTCACTGCTTGCTAGCCTACCAGCGTGTGCAACGAAGCTAGGCTTATCTGTCGTGAGTGTCGCAGTTGCCACATCAGACCACTTCTCGCCGACCTGCACTGGCTCCCAGTCAAGCAATGGATCGACTTCAAGGTTTTGTCGCTCACTTTTAGGTCACTTCATTCTTTGGCTCCAGCCTATCTCTCAGATCTACTCCCCCACCGGGTCAAGCATTGTACCGCCCACTTTTCGGAATCCAATAGTTTACCACTACCTCGTACAAACCTCAAATCCTTTGGAGACCGTGCATTTAGTTCGTATGCTCCCAAAGCCTGGAACTCACTCCAGACTTGCGTCAGAACATCCCCTGACTTGTAATGTAATGTAATGTATCTCCGTCTGTAACTCCACAAAGTCATAAAGACCATGTGGGTGTTACGCAGGAGAGTTTTGTATAGCGCACTTACAGCCTAAGCGGCTTTCGGTACGCATTCAGTAGCCAACAGACTTCGTCTCACGCAACAAAGAAAAAGTGGGAAGCATAGCAGAGTCAGGAGAGCAGTTGAGGTAGTGAGTAGCATAGAAGTAGCAGCTCAGGACCGCTGAAAAGGATGTGCCATAGCCGGCAGTAGGAGAGTAGTTGTCGTTGCGACTTGAAAACATTTAAAAAGAACTTAAAAAACACACCTATTTAGGACAGCATTTAGTGGGTCCCTTTGATTCGTCCTTCATGTGCTTATGCGTGCTGACATTGTGCATGCTGCCACTAACCACATTTGCATGCTGACCTTGTGCATGTCACCCCCAACCATGTTGTTCATGTTGTTTATCAAGCATGATATCACTCACGATTCAATCGCGTTTCCCTTTGCAGCAAATGAAAGCGCCTAGAAAGAGATTGAGTTCTCTCAGGGCGTTTTATCAAGTTCATTATTATTGTTATTGTTATTATTACCTAGCTAAACTGCTGCACCAGTTTCAGCCTCTTTGTGCCCTCAGGTCCTGTGTGGACAATAAATTAGCTGTTCCATTCCTCCTCTTACAGCCCGTGCGACAAAAGCTTTAGCTCTGCAGGTCCTAGATTGTGGAACACGCTTCCACAATTCTTACGAAACGACAACTACTCTTCTGCTGCCGACTATGGCTCATCCTTTTCAGCGGTCCTGAGCTGCTAAAAACCACTAGGCCGCCTACTCTGAGGCTAAGCTTTCCGTGACAAGCTCGACCACTTCTCTCTGCTGCTTGACGCAAGCAGGCTCCTGGTTTACCAGGTTGCGCTTTTAAGAATGGCAGCGGAAGTGTCCGTGCAGTGAGCGCAGTCCTCTCTCTCTGCCGTCTGCGAGGCACTTCCTGTATCCGGTTTGCACAATGCCTTTGTATGATAGACATACGCATACACTATAGGTATACCTGTATATATATATATATATATATATATATATATATATATGTATATATATATATATGTATATATGTATTGTGTGTGTGTGTGTGTAAATATGTACATATATTTACATTTAAACCTTTAGTACTTTATATATACCTTACGTATTTATAAGCCTCTTCTGGGGAGTATAAATAAAGAGTATATCACTAGCTGCTAAAGCATCAAAGCAACGGGTGCAGATTTTATGTCCGTTTGCAGCTCGATCTAGGTACAAAAAGGAACGATCTTTCTAGACACCTTAGCTAGAAACGCGCCTCCAAAATTTAGATTTAATGACCAAATTATTCCGAACAGTTCGCTACTGATAATTTTGCCACAGTTACCCTTGCTTTAGTGTGGTCTTCAAAAATCTTGAAAGAAGTTCACGATTCTTTCTCGGGCCAATACGACATTCGGTTGACCTTGCCCAAACACCGGCCCAGCCACAAAAACTCGAAGGAAGCACGCTAAAACCATTAGCAAGTAGCGCAGTGCTTGCAAAAAATCGCGAGCACGCGATGTTCAATTGTTGTCCTCCCAGCCACAGCTCGCAGCATGAGTTGTGGCTGGGAGGGAGTGAAGGGTAGGAGGGAACGCGGGGAGAGCAGTTGTGTTGTTGTTTGGGGAGCGCTGTAGACACCTGCGAAAATACACGTCGTTGTAAGCCTGCTTCGGTGTTCTGCCTGCTTCCGCGTACGTGCTTAGTTGGGAGAGCATTACTAATCTACGCGCCCATAAAAAATGACGGGCGTCGAAGCGGTGCCCATCAGACCTCTTGATCTCATCAGCTGGTGTTACCGCTGTGTATCCCTTGCGGCACGCCAGCGGCTGTCCAACGCATATCCAATTGCTCGTAGACAGAGCTCAATGTAAAATTGAACCTTTAAGACTTCGCGGAACCTTTAGAGATTGCTTAGAACCTCCTAGATCGCTCTGGAGGCGATCAGCCTAGAGGTAAGGCGCTTGCACTTTACGACCCAGGTCATGGGCTCGAGTCCAGCGGCTGGCTAGGCTTTATTGCCCTTTATTGTGTTACAAACGTGGTGCGGCTTCCGCATCCGGTCAGAACTAGGCTGCAAACACAGCGCTCGTAGCAGTGCTAGTCTCAGCCGACACGCGACCGAAACCGGCGACGCCTGAACCGTGTGGCACGGCTAGTTATTTGTAGGTGCTGCACCGATGCACGACGGTTTATGCCGATGAAATAAATGATCAACGAATACTGTTGACGCGTGAACCTTGCCTCACGGCTAGCGACTTTTAGGTGCGGCGCCACTCCAAAAAAGGCATGCCGATAGTAGCAGAAATACGGCAGCGAAGACTATCGCTAATATCTTAACATATCAAGTACATATCCATAATGTAGGAAAGTCCATTTGACAGCAGCGCCGGGTTACAGGCGTTCAACAGAGGCCAAGTAGTAAACTAACGACTAGGTGACCTAGAGCTCAAGTCAGCTCCACGAGCCTGCGTCACGAGTCTCGAATCCTGACAGCAGCCCGCTCGTCACTGGGCGCCAGCTTTTTGTAGACAGGCCTCGGCAATAAACTATCGTATAATCGCATAAACGAGAATAATAACTAACCTCCACAGTTCGGTTGGTTTAGCCGGCGTCGCCGTAACTATTACAAGCGATGATGGTAGCCGTTATGGCTCTTTCGCAGCTGCATAAACGAGGCGCACTAAATCCTTGACCTTGACCTTTACTTTCTCCCTTGCCTCGCTACCTCGCTCTGTACTCGCGCCAGAATAAGCAAGTCCCCGCCCACCAATTGGCGCTTCTCCACCCCCCAAAAGGTGCGAGGTCATGATGAATCATCTCTTACTAGCTCTTTGACGAGCATAACCCCAATTCTAATTTGGGCCGACATTTAATTTTAAATTTGATTTTCTTGCATTATATTGCAATGTAAATACCTTACACTTAATCGAATAACTTTAATACTAATATATTTGTATAGCGCCCTCAGATGACTGAATCTCTCTCAAGGCACTTTACAGATACTGCAAAGAAAGCATTAAAAAATGTTTGGCGGTAACATCCGCAAGCAGCAGGCAGGCATAGTGAGTGTAAGCAGGTACATGCACACGGAGGACGAATCGCAAAGACCCACCAAATGCTGTAATAAACAGGTACATTTTAAGCTTCTTTTTAAATGTCATGTCAGGGGATGTTGTGACGTGCGTCGGTAGTGAGTTCCAGGCTTTGGGAGCGTAGGAACTAAAGGCACGGTCTCCAACGGTTTTGAGGTTCGTAGGAGGTACGGCTAAAGGATTCGAGTCAGAACAGCGAGTTGTACGATTCTTCTTCTGGTGGGGGAGTAGTTCTGATAGGTAGGCTAGAGCCAGAGAATGAAGTGACCTAAAAGTAAGTGACAGAACCTTGAAGTCGATGTGCTGCTTGATTGGAAGCCAGTGCAGGTCGGCGAGAAGTGGTGTGATGTGGCAATTGCTACACTCACGACAGACGAGCCTAGCTGTAGAGTTTTGCACCAGCTGCAATCGCCTGATCGCACATGCCGGTAGGCCAGTAAGCAGTGAGTTGCAGAAGTCGAGACGCGATGTCACAAATGCATGGACCAACTTGGACGTGGTATCCTTATCTAAACAAGCCCGAATTTTAGCAATGTTATGAAGCTGAAAATAGGCAGATTTGACTGTTGAGCTGATATGGTCGTCTAATGAGAGGTCGCTTTGGAATGTGACACCACGTGTTGCACCAGCTGTAAGAGCCTGAGTGCACAATCAAGGAGACCAGCAAGCAGTGAGTTACAGAAGTCGAGACGGGATGTCACAAATGCATGGGCCAATTTGGATTTAGTATCCCTGTCTAAGAAAGCCCGAATTTTGGCAATGCTAGGTAGCTGAAAGTAGGCAGACTTGATCGTGGAGCTGATGTGGTCGTCAAATGAAAGGTCACTTTAGAACAGGACACCTAGATCGCGTGCAGATTCAACATGAGATTTGCTGGTGGAGCCGATTTTGAGGGTCGGGTTTCCTGTGGCTGATTAATTTACGCATAAACATCCGTTATCGGATAGTCAAACGTTATGCAACGAAGGAAGACAGTGATTTGTGCTAAAATTGTAAAATTGGTCCCAGTTCAAAGGGCTCAAGCTGCTAAGATGCCGTAGCCACCATTTAAAAAAAAAGCCGCCTTCTCTCGTTAGCTGGCCCGAGAAGAGTTAGCGCATGCCATTATGCAGTGATGCATTATTGTGTAACATTTTGGCGTAAGCGTTATGTAATAATCATCAATCTCAATCGTGTTTTGAGTCACTAACTAACAAACATAGCTTAAGTGTTGATACCTTGTACGGTTCGTCACAAATTGGTGACCTGGTGACCTGGCTGTCCGCTCGACCTCCGCCTCAAAAGCAATCGACGAAGGACTTAGGTGTCTTTACAGCGAGTATTATATGACGTCAGCAAAGTGGGTGGACAGCGGCAATTTCTTTGTCTCGTGGCTGAGACGAGACTACAAGCACGCTGTCCACGTCATCTGCGAAGCTGAGACGGCGAAGTGCTCGCAGGTCTGGTTCGCCGAGTATAGCAACGACGAGGGCCAGCTTTGCTCCAGCACGTCGCCTCCGATCTTTGCCTCCAAGGGAAGTCAGCCGACATATTTCTTCCTGTCCTTCACCCGTAGCAGCAGCGACGGAAACTTTTACAAGCACATCCGGAAATACGACAGCTCAAAGGTACGACCTTACAGGCGACCCACTAGCGCAGGTAATCGTCTACTGCTAATCATCTAGCGGATTTAACGTGCCTCATTTGCATAGCGGCAGAAGAGCTTTAAAGGCTATCAGCACTGCATTCAGTGGGAAATAAAGGGTTGCCCGCTGCAGGACTGGAACCCACGTGACCTCGGTCGTGAAGAGCAAGCACCCTACGCCTGGGCTAACACCCGGGGACTACGCCTCGCTTCACGCTAAACGAAGGCATTTTTTTAACCTTTATCGTAAAGATATCGCTATTTTTCGCAGAGGAAGCCATCAATCCTTGGCACTACGTTTCTCACCGTAGCCTATTTAATTTGATCGGATAATCCCGAGTTTTCTCCCGCGCTTTTTTCAGCCTGCCCCTTGAAGAGTTCTGACCCTGAGATTCTTCGATCGGGACGCACGCGGGGTCCACAAATGTTGTCCGCCAAAGCTCGCAGTCGGAGCGGACCGCGAGGTTCGACATAACGAGCAAGCCTCCCTCCCGGCGGCGGCGGCCGCGACTGGGTAGCATCCTATAGCGAGCGGCGTTCCACCGCCGCAGTGCGTAGCGCCGAGACAGATTCGAATGAGCGCCGCCGCCGCCGCCGTCGTTTCCGGCATCATATCCTGGCTGAATTTCGGCGGCGGCGGCGGTTCTTTGCGAGGCGAGAAGATGGCGTTTATACGAACGCCCTGTCGAACGAATGATTTCCGGCTCTGGCGCTCGCCAGCTTTCCAGCGCCGGTTGACCGCGCCAATTCCGCAGGCTTCCGCCGTTTTGCATGCAATCGGCTGCTCGTGTAGTCGTAAGTTGGCGAACACGATGGGGCGACATTGATCGAGGGAAGAAAAAGTAAGATTGAGAAAAAGAAAAAGAATGGCGAGCTTCGAGAAACGTCGGCTTTTCCGTCGCTACGCATGTCGGCTTTAAAAGGGCGCCAGTATCAGAGTATCCACGTGACACCTGTCAGCTACGCCGGAGTAAAATAGAACTCCTCCAGACTAGCAGTAGCGTTAGTGCAGAGCCCGACTGATAAAGCTAAGAACGATAGAGTTCGCTTGCGTGCACCTCGGTCTGCCGACCTGACAATCCAGCCACCCGTCCAGTAAACGCTACCGAGGTACTCTGCGCCGCCTAAGAGGCCACCGTTTTTAGCCTTATCAATGTCATCGATCAGTGTAGCTCTGAATGCACGCACATACGTACGTCTCTTGAACGTGCGTCGCGGCAGATTCGAAAACTGGCGCTGACCAATGGGAGGAGGGCCGGCGCTGACCAATGGGAGGAGAGCCGGCGCTGACCAATGGGAGGAGGACTGGCGCGATGGACGCACAGGCGAATGGCAAAGCGCTCTCTCTCCTAATTGAAATGTATATACTTTATTGGTAAAGGACCAAAAATGAAAAAACTACCAAAAGTGAGAAAATAGAAAACTTTGATTGCAACGAATGCTTGACGAAAGAGAGCAAAGTATGTAGAGTATCTACGCTTAGCTACGGCTGACGGCAGCGATAGAAAACGGCGGAGAAAGCCGCTCGGCGTAACGCGTCGAAACTCGATGAAAGCTTGATTTTCGTCAAGCTCAACAGCAGATGTCCACACCACGTCAGAAGGTGTCAGCAGACGCCCAGACTCATCTTTTCAAAGCGAATTTAAACTTTTAGGCGACTTTCCACGGTTGTACACTAGTGGCTCATCATATTATCGAGATGCGGTTTCTCTCACGCCTGCGTAATTTTTAAAACTAAGATAAATAATTTAAGCTTGAGATTTCTATATCATTGAATAAAAATTTCATGCTAAACCCAAACAAGAAGAGTTTCGCGATCAATAATACGCGAACGGCTCTCAGTTCGTACTAAATTCCAATTGACCGCGGATTTCTACAAAGTACTAACACATGAATCGTTCCAATAATGGACGCGATTTATGCCTCAGAGGTTCATTTTTCAGACATGTGGATTTTTACTTTATTTATTATTGTTAGTTAATCTTCTATTTACCATTAAGTTAAGCGTAGGCAGTTTTTCTAGCTCTTTTGAGAGAGGACGCGCAAACTCGACTGTATATATATATATATACTCGGAGCGTCACAAAGTCATCGGCCGTTATTTAATGTCTGGTTTCACCTTCGATCCCGTCCTCTTGCGATCCAGAGTCACTGCGTGATATTTTCTAGCAGTAAGCATGTAGGTCCCACGACTTTGAGTCTGCCTAGTCATACAATTCGCAGCTCCTCAGTTCTCAAATAGCTTGTTGGACAATTAAATAACTTGCTGGCCGATATGGATTTCTTGAAAATAGTCTAGTGCCATGCGCGCGTACCTCTTGGGTCTTGGAGTCATGGAAAGCCTCAACAGTGCTTGCTGCAATTTGTTAACAGTTTTGTTGTATGCAGTGTTGCTTTTGTCTGCAGGGCAGCACTACTGAAATTACGACAGGTGCTCACGACGACATTGCGATATTGGCCTACGATATAAAAACCGGCTTTCTCTTTTACCTCAGCACAGGCGGCGACCCTAGAGACAGACAACTATTCAGGCAAGAATTAAACTCACACTTTACTGCGAAGAATCTGATAAGGAGACCGTTAGGCTATCAATGTCCTACTATTACTGCACTCGGCGGAACAACTGCCAGCCCAATACCTACATAATTAGCGCAACTATCTTCAAATTGTACGACTGGAGAATGTACGTCAGTGCAATCCACTTGGTCTGTGCTTTTTGGAAATCGCTCTTACTCTTCAGGGTGAGCGACGACGGAGCGGCGCAGCCGACGTGCGTCTCTTGTGAAATACGTGGCTGCGAATACGTGGACGCTGCGTTCAGCGATGACGGTGCCTTCTATTTGCTATCGTGCTTAGGACCTGGTGTACCCAAGCACGTCCTTCGGAGCACGTACAACCAGAGCAGCGGTTCGTGGCCCGAGCGTGCGACGAGGCTATGCGCGCCACCCGCCTCGGTATCGCGGTAACCACCGAGAATGCAGCAGGTAACGGGGTGACATGAGATAGCATCTGAGACCTGCAGCAAAATGAGCATAGAGAGGCGATCGTTTAAAACCGACGTGCTAGCAGCCGTCAGTTTTACGATGCGCTGTCCCAGCGGTGC